>SRMA01024432.1:0-28824 GCA_007224835.1 Danionella cerebrum
CTTCTCTTTTTCCTGACCACCAGAACCATCCTACACATCACCATCCGATGCTGTCTGGCTACACTCTCTCCTACCACTACTTTACAGTCTCTGATCTCTCTCAGATTGGCTCGCCTACAAAGGATGTAGTCTACCTGCGTACTCCTACCTCCACTCTTGTAGGTAACTCTATGTTCCTCCCTCTTCTGGAAATAAGTATTAACTACAGCCATTTCCATCCTCTTGGCAAAGTCCACCACCATCTGTCCTTCTAGGTTCCTCTCCTTAACACCGAACCTGCCCATCACCTCCTCATTACCTCTGTTGCCCTCAACATGCCCGTTGAAATCTGCTCCCACCACTACTCTCTCTATTCTGGGAACACTCTCAATCACCTCATCCAACTCACTCCAAAATCTCTCCTTCTCTTCCAACTTACAGCCTACTTGTGGAGCATAACCACTCACTACATTCAACATCACCCCTTTAATTTCTAACTTCAAACTGATCACCCTGTCTGACACTCTTTTCACCTCTAAAACATTCCTCACAAACTCCTCCTTCAGGATCACTCCTACCCCATTTCTCTTCCTATCCACACCATAGTAAAACAGTTTGTATCCCCCTCCAAAACTATGTGCTTTGCTACCCTTCTACCTGGTCTCCTGCACACACAGAATATCTACCTTCCTTCTCTCCATCATGTCCTCCAGCTCTCTACCCTTCCCTGTCATTGTACCAAAGTCTCAGATCTATACTCCTGCAATTCCTCTTCTCTTTCTGTCTACGAATCCTTCTCCCCCGTCTCCTTCTTTGACCAACAGTAGTCCAATTTCCACCGGCACCCTGTAAGTCAACAGCACCGGAGGCGGTCGTTGTTAACCCGGGCCTCGACCGATCCGGTATGAAAATCGATTTGGTGACTTGCATATTTGGTTTTTGGCATATTTTACGCCGGATGCTCTTCCTGACGCAACCCTGGGGACCGGCACAGAAGTCACTGGCTTGCAACCATTGTGGCTAGATTAGTCCCCTAACCCATGAATACCGATCCATATTGGTGAAGAAGGAGCTGAGCTCCAAGTTTACAGGTCAAACTATGTTCAATAACACGTGCATTTATGCATTTGGCAGAGCTTTTATACAAAATGACTTACATTACATTTCAAGTAAAGTCCACAGTCCAGTTCATCCTTTCCCTGGGATTTGAACCCAAATGCTTTACTGACTGAGCCAAAAGAAAGCTACTGGCCATGAGCTCTGGGTCATGACCGAAAGGATGAGATCCCAGATACAGGCTTCTGAAATGAGTTGGGTGGCTGGGGCTCCCTTAGAGCCAGGGCGAGGAGCTCAGAGTAGAGTCACTGCTCCTCCCTATCGCGAGAGAAGTCACCTGAGGTATCCATTTTGGAATGCCTCAGTGTCTCCCCAGATGAGCTGGAGGAGGTGTCGCAAGAGAGAGAGGGAAGTCTGGGTGCCCCTGCTTAGACTGCTACCTCAGCGAACCAGAAAAGAGATAAACCCCCAACCCCACCCCTTCCTTCAGGGTAATACATTATTTTTATAACCCCCCCACACACACACCATATGAATCACTGTTTAAATTTATAAAGATTAGCACTTATGGAAGTAAATAGGAATCTGCTCACCAGTCAGTCTTGAGACAAGCCTCAAGTGGCCAGTCCATGAATTGCAGCTTGCAAGCACTTCCTGTTATTAATTTGGAGAGAATGTGGGAGGTTAAAGTGACTAGACCATATTCTTAGGAATTAAAAACATTCATTCATTTTCCAACCCATTTATTCCCTTTTTGGGGTCACGGGGGTCATCTCCAGCACACATCAGGCAAGAGCCAGGGGTACACCCTGGACAGGTCGCCAGTCCATCACAGGGCAACATTCACTCTCACAATCACACCTAAGGGGAATTTAGATTATTACATTAATCTAACCGCATGTTTTTGGGATTGTGGGGGTAACCAGAGTAAACCCGGAGGAAACCACGCAAGCACGGGGAAAACATGCAAACTCCTTCCAGAAAGGACACCAGCGAGCCTCAAACCAACAACCTTCAAACTGGAAGGCCATAATGCTACCCACTGCACCACCGTGGCGCCCGGAATTAAAAACATATTTTATATTATTTTATTTGAAAAAATAAATAAATAAAAAACACTCTGGTTGCTGAGAGAAGTCAATGATGTAATTAAAAGGTTCCCTTGTCACTATGAGTGAAATAAACCAAGTCCTATGCCCCGAGCATTTTCTGAAGCTGATTTGGTTGCTAGGGTAAATGTCTCTATGATTTTCTAATGCTAGATCAAATTGGCTGCTATGGTGACCAGTAGGGTTTCTATGGGGGAGTCAGTGACATAACTTAATATTCCCAATGTTACAGTGGGTAACACAAACAAACATGTCTTGATCATTTACCAAAGCTGAGATCGATTTTGGTTGCCAGGGTAAACAGTTTGATTGTTAGACACAAATTTAGTCCCAACAATGGCATAAATCTGACTGAAGATTTCCTTCTCATCCATACAGCAACCCCACAGCATTGTGCAGCGTCGCCTCCTTGAGGGCAACATTCCTCGTTTGCGTGGAGAGGTCCGGGACGTCCCTTCTCATGTCCGTTCCCCTCTGGCAGACAACAAAGAGGGCGGTGAGCCTGAGGAACGGAGTGAGAGTACAGTGGATGACTCCACAGAAGACAGTGAGAAGAGCTTCAGGTCTGATGACGACGAGGAGGAGGAGGAAGAAGATGAAGATCTCACAGTTGGAAAGACGGAGGCCAAAAACAAAGAAAAAACACAGGAGCAGAAGAAGAAGGTGCTCAAAGAGGGCCAGAGGGTGACCAGTCTCTCTGCTCTAGTGGTCCCTTGTAAGGTAAGCCTGTTATTGATGTTGGTGCTCATGATAATGAGACATAGATTCCTCTGGTTATTGTTTTTGGATTGGAGGGGAATTTAGAGGGACAGCGTGCATCCAAAATCAACCTCAAGCTGAATTTATAATTGAGACTATGATGTAACTGAAGCGCAAGTGACTCAATGTATGCTGATATATCTTCTGACCGAGCCAGCTCAAAACACCTAGGCTTAGATTGTCTTAGATTAGATAGTTGGGTTATAGAACTATAGATTTGGATCACAACACTATTATTCAAAGCTCAAAAAGCCATTTCACTTTTCACGTCAGAAATCAATGAAATCTCTAATCTCCTTTGGTAGCATTTGTAACAATATATGTTCAATTAAAGCTGCAAGCAGCGATTAAAGGGCTCAAGCACCTCTGGCTACATCACCTCCCAGTGGCCAGTTTGTTGCACTTTGCAAAATGACCAATGTTTATTTTGATGTCTTCAAGCAAGAATTGTTAAAATTACTAAACAATGCAGGCAAAATAACTAATGAAATAAACCACACTCCAAAGGGTTATGACCCCCAGGTGGTACTAATGAGTTAAAACGGAATTTAACATCCCATATGTCTTGAGATAAAACAGATAGAGTTTGGAGATGAACAGAGGAAATCTTTAGGAGTAGTTCATTACAGTACAAGGCCTGGAATTTTTTTTGCTGTTAGCTTGGTTTAACACTAGCAAGCACAAATCTGACAAACAAATAATGGCTGATTATTGGCTAATTGGCTGATGTTTAAAGTAGTCTATTAAATGAAAGTTGCACAAAAAGTAAGATTTTGATATTGAGCTAAATGACTGAAGCATTACAAAACACAGCCACGATTTATTCTTTATAACAGGGGTGCCCAAACTCAGTCTTCGAGGGCTAGTTTCCTACATAGTTTAGCTCCAGGAAGCTTCTAGCAAACCTAGTAAGAGCTTGATTAGCTGCTTCGGGTGTGGGGTCGGAACTCTACAAGACACCTGCACCCCGAGACTGAGTTGGGGCACCATTGAATATACAATAAGTTAAAAAAAATCTACATGTGACACAAGAAAATTAAATTTCTGTTATATAAAATAAATTCATTGATTGCTAATAAATCAAAGAACCTACTTGAGATCTAAATTACAATACACAATAAGTTTACATTTTTTACAGATTGTCATTTAAATATAATGTACTGAGAACCTAGAAGGATCTTTAAACATGTAACAATAAAGCTGCACGGAAAGTTTCATTATGCAAAATGTTTTTTTTTTTTTGTTTAATAAAGAAACAGATTTGATTAAAAAAATAAATTGACAGATGTACGTCAATTACATTTTGACTTTGCAGCTAGTGACGGCTATACACACAGCTCTTGATAACGTTATCTGTCAAACTAAGATTGAAAGCAGATGCTCTGTTTTACCTACAACGGGAGACTATTATGCAAAAATTGTAAATAACAAGGAGCGAGCCAATGTTTGGAAGAATATGTTTGTTTTTCATCTTGATTTTACCCAAGATCAGTTTTTTTAAAGGTGACAATTGGACACTGGTTTTGCTCAAAGAGTGTCGAGAAGGAGAGCTCTACCAACAGGAATAATGCTGCAGCCAATGGCAAAAAAATTCCTATGTTGGTTTCAAACTCAAACGCATGAGTTGAGATAAAAAATTAATTTTATTATAAATGATCAAAAGCAAAACACAGGAACAAACAAAATACCCCACATGGGAAAACCTCAAATAAACTAAAACTGGTTGCAGGGAAACGGGAGATGAAGCTATCTAAGATTAAGAAAACTTAAACAGAACAATCGCTCGATTCGGACGGATCGGTATGACGAACGAACAGAATCGCAGAAATAAGAGACTTGAAGCAGTGCAGCATACAGAAGAACAGTATGCAAACATGATGCTCAAAAAAGGAGATTTAAGGAAGAAACACCCAAGAGGAGACAATTAGGAGAAACAAGAGACCAGGCTCGAAGGAGGACAAAAGGCAGAAAGGTACGCGTCCAAAAGTGCACGCACAGGGAGCCCCGGAAACACAGGAGCAGGACGAGGAAAGAGAGAAGAAAACTGGGAAATTTTCTGTGGTGTCGGCATTCAGACGTACACAATGCTGCTACTCCCTCGCTCACTCTTCATCAACCACGCTTCTATCCAAGCCCACACTCTTTGTACAGATTATAAACTAAAGCTTGAACTCACTATTCATTTCATGAATCCATATTCTGGTGTGGATTTACCTAATTCTAAAACAATCAGAGACGTGCCATATAGTGGCAGCTGGCATGGCAACCGCTACGATCAAAATATTTTCATTAAAGAAGCATTTTATTCTTTCTCATGCACCGTTTTCATTTTACAAGAGCCTTCAAAAAGAAAGTCATTGGAATCATCCAAGTTCAAACTGCTGTCCAGAGACGTGCCAAAGGTAGATGTGTCTGACTGCACAGGAAGCAAGTCCAGCAGGAGCCGAGTCGAGTGCTTCGACTAGAAGTTGAGTTGAACGATCCGTTAGTTTTAGTGTTACACAGAGAAAATCCACATGGTCGAGCGATGTTCTTCTTGAAGGAGTTCATTGAAGATCTCTCCAAGGTTCCAGACTGAGGGAGAGGGAGAGATTGATGAGGATGTATGTTGGAATCATGCCGGACAGTGTGGTTAGCAGGGATAACCATCAGTTCAGTCTTTGCCATGTCGAGCTGTAGGTGATGGTCCTTCATGCATGTTGAGATGTCGCTCAGACAGTCCGTCATGTGGGTTGTGATAGTAGAATCATGAGGATGGAAAGACAGGTGGAGTAGAGTGTCGTCAGCATAACAATAGTAGGAGAAGCCGTGTCTGTAGATGATCCAGGGAAGTGATGTAGGTTGAGAAGAAAAGAGGACCAATAACTGAACCCTGTGGAACTCCTGTGAGGCATCTTGGACACCATGTCCCTCCAGCCGACTCTGAAGGATCTGGCAGTGAGAAAGACTCCAGTAAATCCAGGGCAGTGCCGCAGATACTCTGTGTTACGACTGTGGACCAAAGGATCCACCATTGGAGAGTTGGAGAGACCAAAGGAGAGTTCCGTTGATTCAGAGTTCTAGAGCACTTCCTGTTTTTTTTTTTTTTTTTTTTTTTTTTGTTGCATTTTCTGCGAGGAAAGAAGATAGTTGATTATAAACAACACATTGTAAAAATTTTGCAGTGAGTGGTAGGAGTGAGATGGGTCTTTCTTCCTGTGATGTGTTAGGGTGTGGTGGCTTTTTGAGCAGAGGGGTTACCCGAGCTTCTATGAAGCAGTCTGGGAAGGTTCCAGAAGCGAGAAATGAGTTGATGATGTGAGTGAGAGCCGCTAGGTGAGATTGTTACAGTAAGAATTGGGAATCCTCACAGAAGAAGATTTGAGGAACTCTGAGTAAGTTTCCCTATAAAAGTCTATGTGTAAACTAAGAGGGAATTAGAACAGAAAAACAGATTTCACAAACACAAGATAAAGGTTCAACTTCTCAGATCTTGTCGTTTTTAGACACAGTGTGACCTCTATAGACTTTATATAATGTTTGTATGTTAAAGTCCTCAAAAAGAGTTTTTTTGACACGAACGGTGCTAAAATAGATAAATTATTCAGTGTTTTTACACATAACGGATACAGGCATCAGATACAGTGGAAGAGCCCTCATGCAGCATGTTTTAGTCAGGGAAGGATGTAAGCCACTGCTCCTTGAATGTGCACCCTTGTTCTTTCTGGGGTATTCTAACACTTTTCAACACTTCGCTGTGCATCAAACAAAGGAAGAAACAGTCAGGAAACAACGAACGGAAACTGGCGGGTCTGTGCAAGTCAATGAAGAATAGTCTTCTGGGGTTAGAACAATGTGTTTGAGAAGCTAGCAGAGCCTTTCTGTGTGATCTGAGAGCTGTTGTGACAGTCCCTTGCTTCATGTGGTGGAAACTTGTGGGGGTGAAGCTCACCTTGACTGACAGGAAACTCAAAGAGGCTGAGAAGAGCTCTCATCTATCTTTAATGCTCGAGGGTTGCTGATGCAGAGCACCTCCCTCATTAACAGTGCGAGGAGCAAAAGCATAAGCATGTGGAGGTGGATCCGTACGGTCTTTAAGTCCTCGAGCATGCTGAGAGACCATATGCCACCAGCTGCTTCAAAATCCCTTTAAATATCTCAGCTCCGGCTTCATCCGTAGCTCCAATGGCACAAATGAATGGCACCGATAACAAGACAAAAGTTGTGATGGAAGTACGCCAAGGCTGCTGCCGTTTTATACTAATGCAAATGTACTATTGATGAACTCAACAGCGCCCCCTATGCCATTTACGACAGGGGTATTGAACAAAAATCAGTTTCTTCTTTCCACTTCATGACTAAAAAAAACCTATAGAAAATGTAAAATGAAATAAAACACAAATGAAATCTTTCACCCTTCACACAGGTTTTGTTTTGTTCAGTGCAAAACAAGCTAATAGAAAACATTAAAGTTGAGTTTGGCGAAAGTTAAGATAGCCGCTGTTTTTCTCATTGTGGCTAGTTGGTTTTAGGTTCTTCTCCTGTTACTATTATTTTGTCCTTTCTTTTTGTCCTTGTCTTATAGTTTTATTTTCTGTTCCTCATGTTCCGGCCCCTTCCTGTCTGCTTCTTCCTGTTTTTCTGTGTTTCTTCTCTTGTACCTCTTATTCTGGCCACTTCTCCTGTGTGTGTCTTCATTCGGAGTCTTTGTCGATGAGCCCTCATGTGCTCCTCATGTCTGGTTTTTGTTCCCCTTTCGACACATTGGCAAACTCATACGGTGTCAATGGAGTGTCGCTGAATACTGACACCTGCTGGATTTTAAAAATCCCTACAGGTAACGCCGTTGAGAATCAACTGACGCTGATTCGATGGCCTAGTAATATACAATAATATCTTTCATTCACTGTTTTATTTCATATCTTCATTAGAATTTTAAATGTTTTTGTTATGTTTACATACAATCAATAAATAATGTGAATATGTTTCATAATGTGAGATCTAAGACAGGGGTGCTCACACTTTTTCAGCTTGCGAGCTACATTTAAATTGATGGAGTGAAAGTGATCTACCCGCTACAAAAATGTAAAACATCAATCAACAAACAATTATTTTCAACTTTATTGAGAATTGACAAACACACATAATAATTAACTATTTACATTTTTTTGTAATAACGTGAGTTTAATTTCATGACTTTGCACCCTTACATTTTTCTGATTGGCTGATGATCTGGATCAAACCAGCATTTCGAAACTCACAGCGGTTTTTCTGTTGTAAATAGATAGCGATTTAATTTGCCGGCCAATATCAGTATTTCTGTACAGGACATTAAAAACAGTAAAATTTTCTATGCTTGAGAACCTTTCATCTAACGTCTGTCTCACTTTCTCCTCTGTCATCTGTACAGTCGTACCCCGAGATATGAAATTAATCCGTTCCAGGGTGGCATTCGTATCTCGAACATTTCGTATCTCGAAGCAAGTTTTACATGTAAAAGACCTAATCCGTGTCACTGCTCTCAGAAACAACAGTAGAAGTTGATAAAAAAAATGGAAAACCAGAGAACAATCAAGTAATGTTTCTTCAATCCTTAAATCTACACATTGTTAATGTAATAAATGATAATAAAACAGAATAAAACACAAGTAAAATACGTAATACGTACACAAATGTGAAACCTTACCTTGAGAGTGAAGCGATGTGTCGGAGGAGGAGGAACGGATGCAGAAAACATTACGGCACTACGTATGAAAGTTAACTTTCACGAGATATTTCACGAATTACTAACAGCAACACGGTTTCAAGCACGAGCGCAGACAGATGGAGAAACGCTTCTGAGAACGTGTCACTGGGTTGCGCTACTGTTCTGTAGCGCTGAGAACTTGCGCTACAGAACAGCACTTTCCACGTCATAAACATTATTTCTTTTACGACACCTTGACTGTAATATTTGTTATAGCACATTATTGGTAATCTATACATAATGTTTCGCTCGATTTAAAACTGATTTAAAGTGTTTCTACACCTTTTTGCACTTTCTGCACTGGAAGATAGGAGCTCCAGGACCCAGAAGCGCAGCCTGACGTCAGACAAACAAGCGGATAAAAGAACTGTTTGTTATTGTTCGTATCTTGAATTTTTCTTCGTATCTCGAAGCAAAAACTTTCCAGCAAGACCTTTCGTATCTCGAACATTTCGTAACTCAAAGCATTCGTATCTCGGGGTACCACTGTATTTCCTTTCCTTCCTCCTCTGTATATTGTTTTGTTTTCGCTAGCTACACGCACTGTTATTGTCATTTTTGCTTATTAATTCCCTCGCAAACTTTATTTCATCTGCCGCTACTTCTAAGAAATGAAATTCACCACTTGTGAAAATTCTCCTGTTGCTTAGCCCGCATTCAGTTGATCAATGCCTTCTTGTTTCCGCTAAATAACTACCATAAAGATCACAATTGTGAGAAAGTCCTATGGCACCCCCTAGATATGCTGTCTCATTCTGAGATAGAGAGAGACATGTTCGGGCAGTTCCAGCAGAAGAAGTTAGCATGTTAGGTTGATCGTTTTCATCCACAGGTGTGTGAATGACAATTACACAAACTTCAATAAATTGGTTAACTTGGGATAACCACTCCTGTTTAACCTCCATCTGAGTGTACTGACCCGAACAGATTGAGTGTCCCGCATGCACAACATTAGCCGCACAGATTAAAATGTTTGGTTTGCACCAGGTCCGTATGGTACAGCTTCTGGGTGTATTCCTGCTTGTGTGAAAGATTCTCTGTGAGGCTGGATTTCTCTGGTTGTTGCAACAGAACAAAGGCAAAGAAGTGATTTGCTAAGTTCAATGTGCTTGAAACTGTTGTCACTATTCAGTGGAGGGCAATGCGAATTTCAAGAGCAAAAAGCATGGCTTAAATAACTGTGATGATTTCTGCAGGATGAGAAATGATATGCGTTCTTCATGCATCAGGGAGGTGTATGATTGGCCACAGATTTATAGTGCAGCAGGACAATGAGCCAAACTGTAATGCATGCATGTCCCCCACAGAGCTCTGATCTCATCATCGAGTGTGTCTGGGGTTACATGAAGAGGCTGTTTTGAAGGCAACATGTGCTTATATTTTATTTAGATTTTTTTTGTTAATTTACTTAATTCATACTTTATTAAATACTTTATTCATTGCTTTTTTTAATTGCAATATTGTGAAAGCCACAGTCTATATTTTTATAGCTTCTCTAAGCTCTTGTAAGATGTAGACTTCGGGATTAGTGCAATCCTCCCCTGACTAAACTTCCCTCTTGAACATTCAGAGCTCTACACATGATCCAAAGCTCAACTGTCCTTCATAGAATCAAAGAACCAGTGACAAAAACCCTCAACTGAACTGGTGAAAACATTCCCTTGAGCATTTCAGATGAGTGAAAGTCAATGATGAATAATCTACCTCTCAAAGCAAACATTGTTCTGCTAAAGGCCGAATCTCAAAAGACTAGCAGTCATCAGCTGTTTCCCTGCAAAATGCTTTACTGTGAAAATTAATACAGGTGTGCAAAAGTTTGGGCACCCCAAGTACATTTTCTTGCTTTTCCTTTATTAATCCATGTCTCGATTAGACATTTTAGTTAAATATATCATACAGGAGACAAACACAATGATTTTTTAATAAAGTTTGTGTTTTATGGAATGTGTGCAAGAAATATTTAAACAAAATTAGGCATGTGCAGAAATTTTGGCACCACAAAAGAAAAATTAACTCAATATTTTGTGCATCCTCCAGAATTGACTGCGTCCAAACACTTTCCATAGATTCCAATTTGATCAAATACCCAGTTCACTCAGGTTTAATGGTTTCCAGCACAAACAGCTCGCTTTAAATCACACAAATCTTCACTAATATTCAGGTCTGAGATGTTCATTCCAGAACAAGCCGTGTTGCTGAAAGATCAAGCCCCAGCAGAACTTTGTCTTTGACTCCTGGACACTCTTCTCCAGAATCTGCAGATATTGAGTGGAACCTGCGACTCTCAACCTTATCAAGATTCCCTGCACTGGTCACAGCCCCACAGCATGATGGAACCACCACCAGATTTTACTGTAGGTAGAAAAACATTCCTTGTTTTGCTCAAATAACTCTATTTTAGTTTCACCAGCACCTTGGCCCAAAATAAAGCTTGTGCTTCAGCAGACCTCACGCGACAGCGTTTATGGCATGTGACACCTTTTTCCGTATCACTCGTCCATGCAGCATCTCCTGGTGTAAAGTGCTCTGAATAGCTGAACGATGCACAGTGGCGCCATCTGCAGCAGGATGATGCTGTAGATCTCTGGAGCTGGTCTGTGGGTTGTCTGTGACTGTTCTCACCATCCCGTGCCTTTGATTATCTGAGATTTCTCTTGATCCGTCACTTCAGCCTTCACTAGAACTGTGCTTCTGGTCTTCCAATTCCGCACAATGTTTCTCACAGTTGAAACCGAGAGCTCGAATCTCTGAGAGTTTCCTGTATCCTTCCTCTAAACCGTGAAGCTCAACAGACGTTGTTTTCAGAGAGTTGTTTTGAGGCTCCCACTCTTTAGAGAAGATCCACAGAGGAGAAAAACTCACAGCCTGCCTCGATTAAATACTTTCTCCTGATTGGATTTGGCAGTCAAGGGTCAGCGGGGTTACAAAACCACTTCTGAGTTCTAATAATTACTTTTAAGATATCCAAATCAAGGGTCCAAATTGGGTTGCTAATTTTCTTTAAATTATTCTTGCACACTTTTTATAAATATTAAGATTTTTTCATCCCTTCTCAAATATCTCTGTGTTTGTATCCTGTATGATATATGTCACTGAGATTACTAATCCAGACAAACAATGATTTCTAAAGGAAAAGCACGAACCTTTTGCCAATTCCACTGTACATTACAAGGCCACTGCAGCACTATCGTCATCCATGTGATAAACTATCCTAATAGTTAAAGAACAATCCACTGATGTGCTGATAAACAACAAATAAATGACACATAAATGTCCAGTAAGCACATGAAGAGGCAAACACAGCAAAACACCGCCTCATTACTCATCCAGCCAACTCAGAATTCTGCAAACACTGCTGGACTCTCCGTCCAGGAACCGACGCACTGAAGCCAAACAGCCCATTATTAACCCGGATTACACTCATCCGATACTGATGAGCTGTCAAGCCCGGAAATCCACAAACAAGCCAAAGATTTCTCTCTCTGTGCCACTTAACTCAAGCAGGTTTTGAACAAGGAGAATGATTACGAGAATATATCGTGCGAACAAACATTCAGGGAAAATATTCGAAGCTGTCGCTGATGCTAAGCTATTCCCATAGTCACATGACAGATGATAAAGACATCAGTGGCTTTGTGGGAGGAATAACATGGATTTCATCTGACTGTAGATCGAATGATTGTATTGCAGTGTGAAGATGCAGAGCTGATGTTATCCATAAACACAGGATGCCAGCACAATCACATCTCGAATGCGTGCTGCAGACGGCTGGGGTGAGTGGACAGAACAGACACACACGTACAAAATTCACCAACTTCGTTTTTTTTTTACCTTATACTGGGCACTGTGGCCTTTCAGTTAAAGGTTCCTTCCTGGGAGGAGTTTGCATGTTGTCGCCGTGGGTTTCCTCCGGATACTCCCCCACAATCCCAAAAACATGCGCTTAGGTTAAACATGGAGTGTTGGGGATGTTTTTAGGGAGATTTTTGGAAACGTTTTCTCTATTTCAAATGAACGATTTTGATCTTATTTTTTCAACAAATGCTTTGAAAAACAGTCACTAAATTTAACTGCTGTATGTCAATTTTTGTTTTCCATTTGTTCTGTTCTTATCAGGTTTTTTTTATGTAGGATATTAATCCTTTAATTGCCAAGATGTAACATGATGTCAATGATTTAGGGAAACAAAAAAAAAACAAACAACAAGACTTTTTTTCAGTATGAAAAAGGATTGTTTTTCACTTTCATCACAGTCTTGGACATGTTAAACATTAAAAGCAATGTTTTTAGATTTTGTGTTTCTTTTTTTTTATTCTCCGTGTATTTATTGTTTGTGCCCCATTGACTTCCATTATAATGACCCTGGTTGTTGGTGGTCATTCCTGTTGTTTACTGTTAATCACCATTTTGAACCAGCAACCATTTAAATATTAACACCTTTGTAAAGATTAAGTGACTTGCTGCTAATCCTTCTGGAACGACTGGACTCACACAACCCCCCCCCCCCACATGCACACGGACGCACTAAAAAGTTACTTCTCCATCCATTCTCAACCTTTGTACCATTGTTCAGTTCAGATTTTCCTCATGTACTTTTCATGTTATACCATATTTTCATATTATCACCATACACCACGTATCATAATTTCACCGTTGTTCAGAAATCTAATGCAGAATAGATTATTTACTCTCTCTCTCACACACACAAACACAATACCACGCTGCTGCACTCCATTTATCTTCCTATACCAGTCAGAAACTAAGCTTTTTTTTCTACACAGGTCTATCTCAAGGGTTAATAGTTCTAAATGATGATCAACAGTAAAAATGTTCCCGCTTCCCAACAGGAATCACTACCAACAATAAAAATAATTTGTTGTTTTGTTTAGAACTGAGGGAGATAATAAGATTTGTGCCATATGGTGGGTAAAATATTGGTAGATTTGGGTTAAATGAATACTCTAAATTCCACTCAGGACCTAATGTATGTCCCAATGATGGACTGGCAACCTGTCCAGGGTGGACCACTGCCTCCCGCCTGAAGTGTGCTGGAGACCCCTCAGGGAACAAGCGGGAAAGAAGAGAAATGAATGAATATCCTGGTGTGAACGCCGGAACAATGGAAAATAGACCATATACATATAATTTACATGTATGAAGATATTAACCAGACAATATTTCTTTGACATCACTCAAAATGTTGGGTTATCCCAATCTGGACGTCCATCTGATAAATGAAAATAGCAAAAGGTCTCTTTTTGCCAGAGATCAAATGCAAACAAAAGGGGCGTGTCCTGGTGCTCATAATAGGGAGTGGCTACGTAGAAAGAGAGGCGGAGCAAACGTTAATAACGGTTCCCAATATCAACAGCAGGGGAGCGGGGGAGAAAGCTCGGGTGAGGTGAGATGGTTTGGGTTTATATGGGTGTGGGTTGACGAGGTGATTGATAAAGTGAGAGAGTTTTTGATCTTTACATTTAGTCTAATAAAAAAACAAATAAAAAAATACGACGTGCTAACACATCACGTCTGACCTCAATGAGGCCGTATAAGATTGGTGTGTGCAAGTGAGTTCTCAAACGTCCCTTTGGAGGGTTCTGCTGAGGTCGAGGACTTCTCTCTTGCTGAATCAACTGCAAGAGATGGAGCGATGCAGGTCCTCTTCCTTAGCTTTTTGAAACAGCAGGACAACGGAGGGATGAAACTACGTGCGTCTCACATGGAAAAAGCAGTAAAAGTGCCGTGATCGTGAGGGTGGCTGCAGAATATAACTCTATGGAAATAAGAAAAACTAAAAAAAAAAACAACAACAACGTTTTATGTTCAAATGGTTAATGATTTTCAATAGTTGCAGTGGAAAACGTTCAAGAGTTTTTTTTTGTTTTTTTTTTTACATTTATGTCACAAAAACTAGGAGGAGCCATGCGCCTGGCTGATATGATTGACAGCGGTACTGACTGGGCTGCCTGACAGCTTTGATCACGTCGTAAGAAAGATCATTACGATCACATTCAGAGAAGTTTTCATCTTTTTGTTTCTGATACCAAATCAGCGCAGCTCTGAAACCACTGCCGTAAACTTATCAGGAAGTGACGTGTGAGCATGTGATGATAGAAGTGGAACTGCATTGCCTTACAAACTGCTCATAGCTCTCTCCCAAGAGAGAACATTGAATGTCTTGTATTGCTTTCAGGCTGAAAACGAACAGAGAAGAGGTGGAAAGAGACAAGCAGGGAGTGGGTGATCAGCCGGTGGAGACAGTTGAGGCTCTAGAACTGCAGCTGGGCAGAGAAAAGGTGCAATGCTCCGCCCAGGTCACAGGTGAAACATCTTCCTCCCTACAGGTCTTCAGTGGTTGAGTCTTTTTTTAGCAACTCATCCAGCCACGATAGAAACATGTTAAACTGAGAGAAATTCAAGACTCCCCTTTTCAAAAGTTCTCTTTCGGGTATCTGCACCATGTAACGTGGAAAGAGCCTCCCGGCCCCGAGGTGACTGAAATGCTTTTCTGATAAACCTGTTTCCTTTCTGTTCATACAATCAGTCTCAAATATTAACGCGACAATGTATTAATTCATAACACTGTGAAGCAGCTTGTGCCTATCTCCAGGGCACATTGGGCGAGAGGCGAGGGTACACCCTGAACAGGTCACCAGTCCATCGCAGGGCATCACACATTCACACCTAAGGGGAATTTAGATTATTCAATGAACCTGACGCATGTTCTGGGGAGTGTGGGGGAAATACCTGAAGGAAACCCATGCAAGCACAGGGAGAACATGCAAACTCCTTCCAGAAAGGTCACCGACAAGCCTCGAACCAAAAATCTTTTTAGCAGGGGTCACAAACTTTTTTGAAACCGAGAGCTACTTCCTGGGTATTGATTAATGCAAAGGGCTACCGCTCTGATACCCTCATCTGAATTTATTAATAATAAAAGATATTCATCTCTGCAAAGACACTGATCATGTGAATTATTTCTCACAATGAATATCAACAATGAATTAACGAGGTAGGAAATAAATATTTATATGCAACACTTTATATTCAATTTTTTAAGATAAAAAAAAACATATAAATGTTCAGAACACTTCAAAATGATCACTTCTACAACAGTCCAAGGACATCACAATATCTAGTATACAAATAATAAATCATCTAAATACATAAAGTGAGCTAAGATTAAAAATAGAAAATAAAAAAGTTTTTATGGCTCAGTCGTCTCATTTTCGCTGCACTGCTTGTTTGATTCGTCGTAGTGCATCATACTGACCTTTCAACTCTACCAGGTCGAAGTTCATATATATATAATCATTTCTTTTATTTATATATTGTCACCTCAAGCTTACGTGCAAGTGTCATTTAAACTAGAATAGCAGTCATGTTAAATTAGTTTCAGCTCACTGGAAAGTGGCGCTATTTTTAGAACAGGTAGTGGGCGACTCATGTGGTCCTTTTGGGCATAGGTGCCTACGACTTTTTTATTATTATTATTATTATTATTATTATTATTATTATTATACCTAATATCTAAAAGTACAGTGAATATTATAATTTATTTTTTTATTTTAGTTTGATACAGCTAAAAGACATTGAGGTCAAGTTATCGTTAAGGAAAGCCGATGTGACTAAATGTGAGCAGGGCAATGAAAATTTTTTACGTTACCACGTTCTCCGTATTAAATTAGGAAGAGTCATTAAACACTGAATGAAGAAGTCAAAGAGACCCCAAGGATAACGTCAATAAAAAATTTCAGCGTGAACACTCAAGCCTTTCCATTAGTTTAGAGCACTTTTTCTTGATATTTATTGATTTTGTTTCATTTTCACACACAAAAAAAAATATTTTATTGATGGAATGAGTATATGGCATTTTGGGGGCAAATAAAAAGGTTTGTTTGATTTTAATAACCCTTTTGGGGCCTTTTTTCTCAATTTAACACTCGAGGATTTATAGAATTTTGGAATGAATTTCCTCATCTATTGCTTGGTAAATGTTACATGGTGTAAAACACAGAAGGAGAGGCAGACTCTGGACCTTACTTTTGTGGACGGTCTTCCTCTGTTTAATAGACTGCTCGTTTTCATGATTGGGACTAAAAACTTGGCTGTTGTGTGGTTTCTCTGCATTTGTTTCTTTCAGATCTTCTCTCCCATGCACCAGCCTTTTCTTAATGTTTACACGGTTAAATCACACAGAAATCTTCAGCCTGTGTGTGCATTCAGCTTTATATAATCAGACAGGATTTTGAGAATGAAGCACAGCGAGATGTGGGCAGCAGAGAGGAATTACGTAACATGGAAGATGACCATGGCACGGCGTCTGATTGTTTTCAGCATCCACTGCATACTGAAGCACCACACAGCTGCTGATGATGCTGATTGGAACAAATGCTCCTCTCGTGCTCTTCTATCCAGATACAGATTAAATCCCGTCTATGAGGGACACTATTTTGGTTTCCGTTTTGGTTGTTTTTCGTCATCAGATTTCTGGTCTCTTCACAGATGATGCTGGCTTTGATGTGTGTCTGGGGCTACAGACTCTGCTGGAACTCAAAGTAAGACCTGTTCTTTCCAGCACAGCATGATTTCCAGCCAATATTGCTTTTAGTACTTTGCTCATTTTAGACTGACTTTGTAGAAAAGCTGCTTTAATTAGCTTCGGCTGGTGCAGATTGTGTTCATCTTCTTCTACTTGTGTACATGAGTTTATTCAGTTGTTTATAAAATACCATTAGGTGTAAAATATCATATAATATCATTAGGAACAGAACCGTGAAGCTGTGCAGTTGTTTCTGTTCAGTTTCTACTGTCTCTTCGAAGTAAATGAAAGGCCTATGAACTGCTTCTGAGAAAGCTGCACACTGGTACAGTTTCCTGGATCCTTTTTCTGGACCTGAATTCTATAGCGTCACCAATAGTCCAAATTTGCGAAGGACAATTCCAATGCACCAGGAGATGTTTCTGTACATTATGTTAATTTGCTTCTCCTCCCAGACTGCTTGTCCAGTTTCCATAAAATTAGTTAAGATCATCCTTTAACCCATGCTGAATAAAAGCATTTCACTAAGACGCAACAAAGCATTTACGAATGACGCATGGACAGTTGGACATAAGTCTATGTCTCAGTAACACTTAAGTATATTAGGATTTCATAATTACAATGATCTGAGGTAAAAGTACTTTATAAATGGCATTTACAGCTTTCCAAGACTTGAATGACCTGTCGACAACAAAAACTCACACATCTGAACAGAGCGATTGGTGCCAAATTAAAAAAAAGAGTGCCATATCGGATTGGTTTTTGCAAAGAGAACAACCATTTGGTGATGAGAAATGTAAAAGAGCCACTCGGTGGCGCTCATCCCACTTTTTATAGCAACTTTGCACAAGAAATAGGATAGAAGTATCACACAATTCTCTCTTTTCTCCAAATCAAACAGCTCCCTGTGATCATCGACCAACAGAATAAACCACTCAACATTCAGGGTTTTTTCCTACGTGTGATTTGATCTCTTGTCGTCTTCTTCACTGTTTTCCCCGTGTGGTGCGGAGTGCCTCAAATGCCATCTTCAGGCATCAATATTTCCTCGGCCCAAACAAAGAGCACCCTGCTGAGAAACATTTGTACGAATCACAATTCGGATCGGTGTGTAGAGGCCGCAATTATTCACTCTCAATGGATCAAGTTGTTGGCATCAAACTCTTCTTTATTCATTCGGACACGAAACAAAGAATACTTCAGTATTCGCTTGTTATCTGAGACGAAGAAGTGGCATGTACAAGCTACTTAAACTCACAGATGAAGATGTGATCCGTGGCTCTGCAGTTTGGCCCTTCGTCTGAAGTTTCCTGGTGTTACGTACATGAGAGCGACAGCCGGGAGGGAGCTTTTTCTGCCATAACACCAGGATTTAAGGCTTTTAAAGGAGCCTTGGTTAGGTTTTCATCAGGGACTTGATGAAAATGCTAAATATTGGATAGCTACTGCTGATGTCCAAACAGACAGTATTGAAAAGGATTACCGCTAGTTATTATTATTGTTTTGCGGCTCACTGCAACACATAAGCGCGAAAGAATTCTCAGTCAGTAACAAGTCTTATTCCATGATTCCATGTGTGTGTTGCAGTGCTGTGTGGACCTGAACTCCAGAGCACTCCGTTTGCATCGCTCAGAGCAGGAGCTTCCCTTCCTAGATCCAGCAGCCTGCAGCCAGTGCCATCACCACGATAACAACAACAAGAACATGTGACCTTGCTCGCCTGACCAGCACCTCTGTGCCAACCCACCAACCCACCGCCATGACCCATGAGAACAGAGAGGAAGTCGACGGAGGAATGTTCCGTAGTGGCACATCGACAGACTTTCCTCTTGTCTCTTCTTGATTCCTCGCCATCTGTTTCTACAAACAGAAATCTGCCAACAATGATTTTCCTAATTATTAATTGCTGTGTTTTTTTTCGTTAATCTGAAAGCTCAGGAGGGGGAAGTTTTGAAATTGCCTTTAATGAGGATTTTGGTTTAATGTTGAGTTTGATACGTGTTTACCTCTAAAATAATGATTTCAGTATAAAACAAGCGTAATGCATTCCCGTAAGTTACTGTAGCTCAAGGAAAAATTCAAACCATGAACCAATCTTGTTTTTATTTGTCGAAATCAGATTTATACAGAGATTTCACCTGCAACTGCCTTTAACTCAACACACTTTCCCTCTCGAAAGCCAAATCCGAACTCTGATGACTAAAGCCACCGAGGCCAGACCACTCAAACATTAATAATTGACTTGTGGAACTGGAATTTCCACTCCTTAACCAAACGAAAAACCATGTTCACTACTCTTGGTGTGTTCAGCCTTGACGAGTTGCAAACTATCATTTGTTGTTCAGTCGACTTCATTTAAAGAGTGTGAATGCTGCCGTCCAAACACTGGTTCAACCCAAAGAATACATTAAAGTCCCGTCCGCTTCAGACAATCAGAGCAAAATAAACCAAAGCTGACCAACCACTAACAGAAAAGATGCTCAAAACCAGCTTTGTTCGTGTCACGGAAGATTTAACTCATTAACTTTTTGTCATAGACATGGACAAAGATAGACGGCACATTTTCAATTTGTACCTTAGGGAATAAGTGGCACAGTTCAGTCTTCACTGCTTTGTACAGGATGTGAGCACTTCAAAAGCACTAAACAGATGAATATATAATAATCCCCTCAAAAACCACGCCATTTTAAACTCAACGCATTCTGTGTTAGTTGAGTAAATGAGTAAAACATATAGAACTAGATGGCTAAAGTTGGACGCAGACTTTGATGTTGGCTTGTGCTAGTGCCATTAAAACTATCTTTGAAATGTTGCCAATGTCCCAAACCATATATTTTCATAAGCTGAGATAAAGATTTACTGAACTGGTTGCTATGGGAAACAGTCTGGTTGCTATGGAGGGATCAGTGACATAATATAATGTTCTACTTGTCACTTTCAGTAAAATGAACCAAACCCCATGTCTCTATGGCTTTCTGAAGCTGAGAAAGAGAAAAGCCAATTTGGTTGCTAAGCTAAACAGTCTGGTTGCTATGGAGGGATCAGTGATGTGTGCAATTCTCTCAACATCATCATCATGTAAACCATGTGTAGTCTGTTCCCATACAATAAAACAGAACTCTACGAGAGGCTGATGTATGACGTACAGTCGGCGGCTACCACCGCAGATTCTTCCGCTAGACGAAATAGACCCGTCATATTAACAGACTGCTGCGATGTGAGGAGAATACTCACTTAAACAGTTTATTGTCGGAATAATGGCTCCTAAAATGCTGCATTTGTAATACTGGAGGAGATCCCCTGTAATGTTTGGCTAGGAAGACAAGCCAACCTAATAAATAATGTTGAAATCAACTGAAAACAGTTAAACATGTTGAGTGATATTGCGCCCAATGTTGAGTTTTCCGCTAATAAAACACAAAATATTATTAACTTCACAAATTGTGACAGAATTGGTCAGTCAATGAAAATATTTACATCCGTTCTGCTTCGTAACATGCTGTTGGGCAGGGTTTTCTTTCCTGATTTCACTTCTCTCTCTGTCCACATCCTTCCCTGTCTAAATCTCTATTGTCCTATCAAAAAAAAGCAAAAACAGGCTTAAAACAAATTTTTCCATAAATCCTTCCCCCCGTACTCTGCACACCAACACTGCAACACATGCTTAAAGGCAGATGAATGTGGTGAAATTTGAACAGTTGTGATTGGTTGTCTATATAAGTGAGCGTCACAGTTTCTGTCCACTATAATAACTGCTGAGAGTGTCTGCAGCTGTGCGTGTATTTTCGGGAATCACAAATTTAGGAAATTCAATTTAACTTTGCAGCTTGAATCAGCTGCTAAATGAGAATGTGAGATTTGACAATGAAAATGAAATAATGGTGTTAACTCGTAGGGGTGTAACGACTCACTCTGTTCACAATTCGATGCATATCATAACATTGTGTTCACTATAGACTTGTTTTAAAATTTGGAAACTATATGTATTTCTTTGAAAAGGTTTAAAACGAAAAGCAAAGTGTGGTAGATTGATTTGTATTAGACCGTATAATAGCATCCAGCCACTAGAGTGCATCGCTAACATATGCACTGTCATCTGCACGGCCAAGAACAGAAGTGCTCTTTTTACAACAGTCACATTCTTAAAATATTCTCAGCGTGATGAAACAAGAGGAAAAAACAAGCTTATTTGCAAGTAAAAGGGGTGGAATTTGGCGCCTAGGAAATATTACCCCTTAGAAGTCTGCATGCACCGGTGTGTGTGACAATTACAGCGTGTGTTTTGAATTATATAGGATTTATGCAACACGGCTATTGTTTCATTGTTTGATTTGGCATATAATGTCAAGGTGTCAATATTTTAATTTTTTAAATAGGAAATTTAAATTAAAATGCGGGAAAATGTGCAATCGTCTTTCAGTCTTTTTTTTCACAGAGCCCAAATCGATGCCATCAGTGCCATCTAGTGGCGTAAAGAAGGGAAAACTCTCTTGGAAGTTCAAGCCCTGTGATATGTCTTGTGTTTTTCAAAGTTCTGGCACAAAGAAGCACAATGGCATAAAAAGTGATTGGAACAGTGTTTAAGGTTTAGGAGAGGTTTGCCTGTTTTTTTGTTTGTTTGTTTTACAATGTTTTTCTGGATTTATTAAATTTTATTTTATCTCAACACATTTGATTTTTGTTGATTTTTGCATTGGCACAAAAAAACTGTTAAAAGTTTTTTAGAGCAAATTTTAAAGTAGTAAAAGAAGGCCCCGGGCCTCTAAGGGTTAAGTCCAACATAAAGAAAACTTAAAGAAGTTGCAGAAGTAACTACAAACATCACTCCAAGCTTCTAGACAGTTCATCCTTGTGACTACATGATGTTTACAGTGCCATTTTTATACCCTGATACATTGTGCCCCAATATATGGTTACACCCCTAGTGTTTACACACCATTATTTCTTTTATTGCTTGTGTTTTTCGATTCAATCTTATTCCCAGAAATTCTGTAGCCTGACTTCAATAAAAAAATGATAGTGTTGTGAGAAGAGCAGGTTCATAGGGGACGACTGCTTCTCCGTGTGTCACGAGAGGTACGCTAAACTCATCGGGATGTAGAATCAAACCAGGAATTCTGGATGCAAATATTGTGATCAGATTATCTTTGAGCTAATGCTTTACTCATGGATAAAACACTTTGAAGCCTCCTGGAACTTCAGTGTGTCTGTGGTAAAACCATTAGACGTGTAACTTCCCATCCGCTCAGAGAGATAAGTGCGGACTGCTTCCATGCCGTTTGTTTGCCCATAAGCACAAGTCTTAACAAAAGCTCCCTCTATAAATGCCAAGCACTGACCCAAAGAACATTTGTGTCCTCCACAAACTCACCCTCAATAGCAGGGATAGTAATACTGGCACAAACTGCTCAGTTCTCCTCATCTTTAAGCCTTTTAGAATTATGGATGACCTTTGAGTAGATGACATACATATATTTGTAGACTTTCTTTCTCTCTTGTTTGTGTTGAGAGCCAAATGTCTGGAAAAGTTTATTTTTGGTGTGTTTTCAGTTTTTTTTCTTTTCTCTGAACAGTATTTTTTCTGTCCAAACAAAATAAATGATGTATTCTGGCTATCACAGACTCGAGTTTTTAATAGTGCCTGGATATTTTAATCAGCAAAACATCTAATCAGTGCAAAGCTAGTTGTGAAATTGAAGGTTCTGTTGCTTTGCCTGGGGCAGTGAACAGCTATTTAAAGCAACCTTCAGCTTTAGATGGAAAAAAAAACATGTTCCCACAACCAAACACAGCCACGTGGGTTGTCGTCATTGACCCTCCGCTGAGGGCAGCCTGCTCTGTTCCAACCAGCATGAATTCTGAAAGCACGGCCAAGAACAGAAGTGCTCTTTTTACAACAGTCACATTCTTAAAATAATGGTACACATACATGAGAACATGAAGCAGATCGTAACTAATAGATTATAGCCACAAGACAAATCAAATCACAACAGCAATCAAGTCCAATCATTCAGAAACTCTGTTAGAAACTCTTCAAGTGACAAAAGAAATTCAGTATTAATTCACTAAACATCCATGAGTTCAAAAGCACATCACACACTGTGCCTCACAACATACTTCTGTCGCATCCAATGATGACTTCACACCAAACGATGGAGCCTGTAGAGGCTCAGAGGCATGCAGAAAAGAACAAAATGCTTTTTCTTTTATATTCCAGCAATTGCTTGACTGTGTAACAGAGGACCGTGCCACATCCTGCCACCTTTGAAAAGTTTATCAGAGACACAATAGCCATGTTTCCACGCAAAGAAGCACATTAAATTTATGAACAAAACACTGAGAGTAAGCACTGTTTCCATCCGAGTCCAAGAAAAAAATTCCTTTGCTGATAAACCGGGGCCAAATATTGAAAGAAAAATGGAATAAAGGCCTCTTTCCTATATTATACCTTCCCCAAGTACCAGTGTTTAGTTTGTCCTGTTAGTGTCAAAGAGGAAGGAAAATATCCTGAGTCTGGGATTTTTTTCAACACTTTGCATAATATCTCAATCTCCACCAGCTTTTTTTCCTCAATTTCCTGGTTAAATGAATTAATTCACTTATTTAAATTAGTTAATTCCTGGAGCCTAGTGTAAATTTTCAGGTTAAAAAATGTTGTGTTTATGCCCCCCTAAATGATCAAATACCAGACAGATTTTTTTTAGAATCACATCTCTAATGTTAAAAAAACTGAATGTAATGAATTCTGAAATCCCTTGATTGTATTTTAATACAATACTCCCTGCAGGAGAGCAGTGGTGCGTGGCTTGATTTCGGTCAAAATGGAGCATTTTAGAGTCAAGTTCTTAACTATTTTCTGGTCAAAATGTATTTGGGGTTTGGCACTTTGCAGACGGTCCCTTAGCGATCCTGTCTCAGTTTGATGCGCATACATAGCATTGTATTTCGCCGAAGGTGGAGTAATAGACGTAGCGTTTACAAGAAGAGAGCTGCAGTTTTTTCGCTACGAGACACAGATTAAAAAGAGGCGTCATTTGTCTTTTAAAAACCTTTTGGGTCTTGTGTAATTGAGCAGAGAAACACAATTCTGAGAATCTGCAGCAGCTTTACCGAACTCTGGTGTGGTCACCATGGTGATTTTCCGAATCTATTTGACATTTTACTGGCATGCTAATGCTAGCTAGAGTGTGGCTTCTGTTTGAGTCTTGAATTATGCTATGTCTGAATTAATCACTTTCCCTCTCGTTTATTAGGGCTCGAGCACCGAAGGAGCTCGGGCCCAACGGGCTCGAGCACCGTAGGTGCAAGAACCCTATTGTTTCTGTTAGGATTATTATTATTATTATTATTATTATTATTATTCTTATTATTATTATTTTTTTTTTTTCTTCTAACGTGTTTTTGCGGGCACTTTTGAGGGCCTAAACATGCGTAAAAAGTCACCAAATTTTGCACACACACCAGAACCTGCGAAAATTTACGTCTAATTGTGTTTCGAAAGGCGGGTGTGGTAAAATGACTCTACAGCGCCACCTAACGCGTTGTAGCTTATGATGCGCTAGGAGTTTGGCGTAGGTGAATGAAATTCGCCACGCATGTGTAGGGTACTAAAACTTAAATATAAGTAAATGGTATCTCATTTCCAAAATCGACAGGAAGTCAGCTATTTCCCAAAAACCTCTAAAAATAGCCATTTTTGCTCACGTCGTACTTTAACGAACTCCTCCTAGAGATTTCATCTGTTCGTCTCAAAACTCGTTCAACACTATCTTAAGGCATATGGGATGTTAAATTGCGAAGCTTTTTTGACGTCGATAAACTATGTGCGCACAGCGGTCATCCAAAGTCGAAATTTTGTCGTAAACAGGAAGTTGTTATAACTCGGCCAAGCAATGTCCGATCCAGTTCAAATTCGCCATGTAGGTTAAGAGTGAATATCTTAACAAATGCAAATAGCAATATACAGTGTCAGTTATGGCGCCACCTAGTGGCAACATGTAATAGACCCTTTTCTGTTGTTTTATACTTGTATTTCAGGCTGGATTGCGAGTACATGTTTGAAAATCACTACACTTATGTAAGGGATCAGGACCAACAAAAAAGTCAATAGGATTCAGTTTCCAAAACCGACAGGAAGTCGGTTATTTTTTACTATTGTATGAAATTGAGCACAGTTTCAGGCTTTGTACTTTAACGAACTCCTCCTAGAGAATTCATCTGTTCATCTTCAAAGTTGTTCGGTATTCTCTCAAGGCATATGGGATGTTAAATTGCGAAGCTTTTTTGACTTCATTTTACGATGCGCGAATGGCAGTCCTCGAAAGTCGAACTTTTGCTTTGAACAGGAAGTGGTTAATAACTCAGCAATGCAATGTCTGATCAGGTTAAAATTCGTCATGCGTGTTAAGAGTCCATGTCTGAAGGATTTCATAGGGCGCAATACAGTGTAAGTTATAGCGCTACCTAATGGCAGCATGCAATATAGCAATTTCTGCTGTTTTTTTACTGCTATTTCAGACTGTGTTTAAAGGACATCATTGAAAATTGCCACACTTATGTTGCAGATCAAGACAAACAAAAAAGTCAATTGCATCGATTTTCCAAAATCAACAGGAAGTTAAATATTTTGCAAGAAACCCTTAAAATGGCACTTTTCCATGTCTCATACTTTAACAAACTCCTCCTAGAGAATTCATCTGTTCATTTCCAAAGTTGTTCAGTATTTTCGCAAGGCATATGGGATGTTAAATTGCGAAGATTTTTTGACTTCATTTTCCGATGCGCGAATGGCAGTCCTCGAAAGTCAAACTTTTTATATGAACAGGAAGTGGTTAATAACTCAGCAATGCAATTTCTGATCGGGTTAAAATTTGTCAAGCGTGTTAAGAGTCCGCGTCTGAAGGATTTCATAGAGCGAAATACAGTGTCAGTTATAGCGCCACCTAATGGCAGCATGCAATATAGCATTTTCTTCTGTTTTTTACTGCTATTTCAGACTGTGTTTAAAGGACATGCTTGAAAAGTGCCACACTTATGTTACAGATCAAGACAAACAAAAAAGTCAATTGCAGCGATTTTCCAAAATCAAAAGGAAGTTAATTATTTTGCAAAAAACCCTTAAAATGGCTGTAGGGTTCTGTGGCTTTAAGGCATGGTTGCCAGGGTAGCGGTTTTCCCGCACAATTGGGCTATTTTAGAAAAGGAGTTGCGGGAAAAAATACTGAGTTGCGGGTTGCGGTTTTTTGGGCTACATTTATAATGTACCGCGGCCGCAAAAAAAATAAATAATAATAATAAATAATAATTGTGGACAAAGATAAAAGGGAACCTTTTATTAGTGGGTGTTGATCCTCGGGAATGAATACTTGGCAACAAACGCTGCTTCTTGCGAGACGCAAATAGGCGCGCGCCACATGTGCTTTTGACATAACCAATCAAGCATCATCATCATCACGTCACTCCTTGAGAGCGTTGTAGTCAGAAGCGTCGGTTCAGTTGTCTGTGGATGAACAAGTACAAGTAGGCACTTCTGACTAGGGTCAAAAAAAATTCAGAGAGCACCTGTTCTTATTTGACCTTTATTGTATGAGATTGTGTATTAAAAAAGCACAATGTGTGATATTAAGAATTTGGGTTAGACAAAGGGCCAATACTTTAAACTTAAACTTATATAAATTTTTTAAGGCCCTTTGTGGGAATCCAGCCGTTGTCTAATCTGATCGGACACTGAAAAATTGGGCTAGTTTTCATTCCATTTGGGCGGATTTTGAGTTGTCATTGGGCTGGAAATATTTCTGGGACCTGGCAGCCCTGCTTTAAGGGGAAACCCCGCAGGGGCCAGGGAATACTGTGGCTTTAAGAGAGCACAAAACAAAAACTTAGTCATGAATTATACTCCGGACATGTTGTTGTTTATTTGCATGGCGTTAGAGCTGTGGTTAACGGATATGAAATTGAATTAGATTTTTAGAGGAGTTTTCGCTGAGCACAACGGTATGTGATATGTGTGGGGTCATTCTCAGGGTTAGTGAACTATGAGCGGAAATGTATTGCACAAGGGGCAAGTCCCCGGTACCTGGGACTCTCGGGCTTAAAGGTACGTTCACATCGAACGCGGTTCGCGCGGAAATAAAGCGCAACTCACGAGTGAATGCACGCGTGTTTACTTTGTGTTTGATCGGCAGAGCCGCTGAATGCACGCAAGACATTCAGGTGTTGACTGGAATGCGCGGATTTGTGGGAGGAGCTACAGAGGCGCAGCATTGGTTTGGAAAATGGCGGACGGGATTGTTAAGTTTCTATCTGCACCACCAAACTTTAAATTGCTCCACAACATCAAAAACGTGTTCAGGGCTGTGGCTAGGAGCTTAGAATCCTACAAACAGGAACCCTGCTCGGCGTGGTTCACCTACATTTCCACAGGAGCTTCAGTTTGAACCCCAGTCGCGTTCAGCAGGAGCTTCGACTGATCCAACCCCAGCTCCCTGACCTGTTGCACGGGCAGCTCCAGCAGGAAACCCGCGCGTCTGTCTCTGGTCAGTATTCATGATAAATTCTGTGTAAATAATGACCAAGAACCTCCTAACCTAACGAACGGACGGGACTTTAATAAAAGATAAATAACTTTCGTTTTTAACAATTAAAACAACATGTTAAAAATGCTGTAATCATATAATGTAATTACTGTATTTGTTTAATTTAGAAATTTCAGATTTATACAGTATATTGTTGTATTCCTAAGTAATCTTAAATTAACTATAGATTAACTTGGTTCTAGTGAAGCAATAAACTGTGGTTTGCTTTAGTTTTATTACAGTATACTCATATATTAAAGTAAAATATAACTTATAGTTGTACTTGTGGGGAATATATATTCCACAGCAATATCAAAATTACAAAGAAATGTTAACCTTCTTCACTGTAGTACAGTTAAAACAGTGCATATGTAAATGTTAGGGTTTTTTATTGCTAGAGTTTGAATAATAAAACTTGTTAAACAGTGGATTGAATGTAATACTGATGGTGAAACAATTAAATCAGAGCAAATGCTAAATACAGGTAAAGTTAGAAAGTTTAAACAGTAATGATGTTGAAGACACCGGTGTAGTACAAACACATTTGCTGTCGTGGATCTGCAATCAGTTCTGCAACTAAATGTTTGTCTTCTCTCCTTTGAGATTGACAGTGGAGACTCCAACCTGGTCATCATCATCATCAGCAGCAGCAGCAGCTTCATTGCTGGTATTTCCTGAGATTCCAAGATTGTCTCGGATACTGGGACTGTTGTAGCATGGAACTGTTTGGTGGAGGTGTTCATGGCTGTGCACTTCACTGATGAGCGAAGGTCCATTACTGAAGGTTGTGAGAATAGGAGTCTCTTTGGAGGTCCTGCTCTGCCTGGAAGCACTGGTCGAATATATTAAAGGGTTTCTCTAGAGCCCAGCTGATGGTTTCATTAAAGCCTTGTTTCGAACTCTCGTGATTTCCATGATTCATGTTATGTTCTTGTTTTCAAATAAAAATGGAGTCAACCTTCAAATAAAATCCATGTCACGAAGCTTCTTTCTCATGACACAGCACCAGTCCAATCACACATAGCATATTATATTATATTATATATATTATAATTACTTCCAAGCAAGATAGTTTTATTG
>SRMA01024433.1:0-18765 GCA_007224835.1 Danionella cerebrum
GCCTGCTTCTGATCTTTTGCATGTTTTATTTAAACCTGTTGAAACTGGTTTATTCCCCGAACATCAATCAGGGATCAGGAGTGGAGGATCAGCGGGGGTCAAATACTTCTTGACATTTAATCTGTTGAAAGAGATGAGTGAAATAAAAACACGAGGAACAACACATTTATTCAGATTTTAATGGCTTTTAAACATGAAACAACATTAAACGATTTCTTTGAAAGAGAGAATCATGAAAAGCATCGTTTCGGACCCAGAAGAACTGGATCCAGGTGGAAGATGATCGTTACGTGGAGTTTGTTCTGATCTCACAGTGATTTTTAGTCAACAAATGATTTCAGGAAATAAAGAATAGTAATAAACCCGAGCCGTCTGAGATGATTCCAGCCAGATCTTCATGGAGCTTCGAACCCTCAGCTGCTCTCCACGATCTTCTCAAGAACCTCACGAGGAACAGACAGTTTCAGAGATCAGCAGGAGAACATTGAGCTGCTGAACTCACTTCCCTCGACAGAACTCTGAGGGAAAATCGTTTATTTCTGATTGAGACGGAAACATTAAAATGTTGAGAAAATGGCTTTTATTTGAACATCTCCATCTCTGATTGCTGCCAGGATCTCCGCGGAGAAGAAGGAACTTCCTGTTTGTAAAGAAGCTTTGAGTCGACTCCATCTGATAATAATAATAATAATAATAATAATAATAATAATAATAATAATAATCTTCCGTTTGCTTCTGATGCTTTAAAACGCGGCTCGAGGAAGTTCTTTCAGACAGATTTAGAATCAAAGATTGATTTCCATCGTTTCAAAGGTTTGTGATTAAACCTCGACGGATTTTCAGCTTTTACAGATTAAACCAAATTAATAAAAGTAAATCACAAACGAAAAACTTTAGAGCGAGGAGCGTTTGTGTAGTTTAACAAACAAGAGAAAGTTTAACGTTTTAAAATCTGAGCGATTCATTCTGGTGATTCACAAAGAGTTACTTTTGAACCGAATGACCTGAACCAGAACCGGAATCCAGGATAGAGGGGCTCAGTGAAGGAGGTCCGGATGCTGTGGATGAGGCTCATTGTGTGAGAGACGCTGTAGAAAGAGAGAATTCCTGCTCCTCGATCCACATAGACTCCTATTCTAGAGCCGCGGGAGGCTCCGGGGAGTTCAGTCTCTTTGTTATTAAACCAGAACGAGAGACTTTCAGGAGACCAGAACAAACTCCAGGATTCAGAATTACATCCAAACCTACACTCAACACCTCCTCCCTTCCTCCCGATGCTCTTATATGATACTGATATATACACTCCATCTCCTCCCAGTTCCACCTCCCAGTAAGAGCGGCCTCCCAGACTCTCTCTCCCCAGAACCTGAGGGTAATAATCAAATCTCTCTGGATGATCAGGATACGGTCGGGGTTCATCAGTAAGTTCAGCAGCTCTGTTTCCTTCAGACAGCAGCAGATACCGGTGCACTGTGTTTGGATCCAGAGTGATGCGCTGGAAATCTGATGGAGATCAAACACAAGAACAATCACAAGCTTCCTGTTACTCTGATCTTCATCCAGCAAACAATAAATACTTTTATTAAAGCATCAAATAATATTTAGAATCAAAGCAAACGTTGTGAATCTAAAGCTGAATATTAAACGGTGCTGAAGGTAATGATGGTTTTATTGGGAGCAAGAATCAGATGATGGAGATGTTTCTCTGCTGAAGGATCAGAGATTGATCCTGAAATCATCGAAGCTCCTCTAGAATCTTCCTTCTGCGGCTGAATCTGGTGAAGAACGTTTCTTTCTGGAGACTTTTCACGTGTTTTTCCAGAATTCAGATGAGATCAGAAGAAATCCTGAAGCTCTTCTTCAGCTCGAGCTGTTGCTTCAGAACCTCAGGCTGATGCTCCTCGTGAAGCTGCTGCATTTCAGAGGAGCATCATGATCTTCTGACCTTTATTCAAACCCTGGTGAGAAGCAATCATCTTTCTCCAGAGAAGCTCGACCCAGAGCTCTGCACACGTCACGTGAGGAACCCAGAGAAGCAGCAGAAGCACGAGAACGGTTAAACTTCACCAGAGCTGGATGGAAACCACGAGCGCTACACTCGAGCTCTGGAAGAGGTTTCCACACATTTGCTGAAGGAGCTTTGTGCTGAAGGAGCAGCAGGAGCTGAAGATCACTTTCCTGAGACGCGAGGCTCCTTCAGAAGACGGCGAGAAGCAGCATCTTCATGGTTCTGCCTCGAGAGTCTAGTTCTCACAGACAGCTTCTTCTGCAGCTCCTGAAGCTGTGTGAGATGCCTGCAGCACATGGTGGAGCTCTGAGCTTCACTCGCTTTAGTTTGGGCTCTCAGGGCTCTGCCGGTGACTGGCCACATTCACTCACCCTTTGCTCCTAAGAGAGTTCAGGGTCTTCAGTTCTCCTCAAGCAGGTTCTGAACCAGAGGAGAACCTGAGAACTCCACTGAGGAACCTGAGAGCTTCTAGCTGAGACCCAGCAGCTCGACCTGCTTCCAGCTGTTTCTCTGAAGGTTTGCTGAAGTTATTTCAGAATCTTCTCCAGGAGACACTCCTCAGTTCTCCTGAGCTTCAGCTTCTACAGAGAACTTTCTGCTCCAGCAGGAGCTTCTCCTCTCTGAGCAGATAAAGCAGTGACCATGAGATTATTTCTGATGTGCTTCAGTTCAGTGCGTCTCGTGTTCCTCAACAATGTTCTCAGCAACACTTTCTTCTGGAGATCTTTCATCTTCTGAACTGCTCTGAGCAGAGACTTACACTGAAGGAGCTCCTGGCGGCTCTCGGGTTGAGGAGGAACGATGTCGATGCTTCTCACTGTGGAAACCAGCAGAAGGTTCATGAGGAACACGGTGAAGAGACACAACATCATCTGAAAGCTTTCAGGACCATGAAGCTCACCTCGAGCAGAGATCAGATCCATCTCCTTCCTCCAGTGAGGAACAAACTCATGAACTCGATCAAAAGTGAGAGGAGAAGTGAGAGCGCCGCTGGAGGAGCCTGAAGATCCAGGAGCATCATCAGAGAGAGACTGGAAGCTCTACACAAACACAACACAAACACAGCTGAAGAACACAATCTGGTGTGTGTGAAGAACACAATCTGGTGTGTGTTGGAGAAGATCTCCGTGTCCTGCTCATCACCTGGAGGAAATGGAGGTGGTGGTCTGTGAGTGAAAGCTTCTCCAGCTCAGTGTTTCTCCTCCTCAGATCATGGATCTCCTGCTCCAGTCGCTTCATTCGTTCTTGAGCTCGACTCACTGAAGCTTCTTCTCCATCTCTGATCTTCTGCTGCAGCTCAGAGCAGTGTTCCTCAATGGAGCGGATGAGCTGAGAGCAGATGCTCTGGGTTTCCTCCACGGCCGTATCTGCAGAGCGCTGTTACAGGACACACAGAGAGTCACGGCTGGAGCAGATTAGAAGCAGTGTTTCAGAGAAGAACACAGAGTTCTTCAGAAACGCTCTCCAGCTGCTGATCTTCTGCTCAGATTCACCTTGTGAGCCTCTATTCCCTCTTTCAGCTCCTCGAGCTCCTTCTGTCTCTCCTGGATTCTCTGCCGGACGCTTCTCTGGGTTTCCTCGAGCTGCTCCTGAAGGATTTGGAGAATAGACACAACCTTTAATCCTCCAGAAGAGTTCCTGATCAAACTAATCCGCTCAGTTCCTGGAGGCCGCAGCCCTGAACCGTTTAGTTCCAACCGAGCTGTGATTCTGAAGGATCTGGAGCTGAACTGTTCAGGGCTGTGGCTCCAGGAACTGAGAGCGGATCGTTGTTGAACTACAGAGCGAACGTTCATCTGCCAAAACCACGCTCCACTAAACTCCGCTCCACAGCCCTGTGTCAGAAGATTCCTCTCCAGAAGAGAGTTCCCTCAGAGGAAGGAGATCTGTTTCAGATCTGTTTGAGAGAATGAAACTAAGATCAGACTCAGAAACTCGAGGATTCACATCTTCTGTGTTTAGATGCTTTTAAACATAAACCAGAGTCTGATCTGAAGCAGGAAAGAACCGGTCTCAACCGGTTTAGCTCAGATCCTCCTCCCAAACAGATTCCTGAGGTTTGAAGCCACCAAACCAGCTTCATCTATCCGGAACTTTACTCTGCTTTAAAAGTTTAGCAAAGTACAAACATAACAAACAACATTTGAAACGAATCTCTGCAGAGCGTTTGGTTCCTTCAGGAGGTGTGAGGAACCCTGATGAACATCTGCAGAGGGTTCTTGTGTTCTTCATACCTGTTTCTCCGCTCTCTCTGCTCCCACTGAAACCGTGTCGTGGGTTTTGTGTTCCTCCACCACACACAGATAACACACACAGCACTGATCCGTGCGGCAGAAGATCTCCAGCAGCTTCTCATGCCGAGGGCAGATCATCTCCTGCAGTCGTCCAGTGGCTTCGATCACGGTGTGTCTCTTTCCAGGATTAAACTCTTGATGTCGCTCAAAGTGAGTCTGACAGTAAGAGTTCAGACACACCAGACAGGACTTGACGGCTTTGATTTTGGCTCCAGGGCAGAGGTCACACTCCACATCTCCAGGTCCAGCAGGACTCTGAGCAGCTCCAGCAGCTTGTGCTCTGCTCTTCTTCAGCTTCTCCATCATTTCAGCTATTATAATGTTTTTACCTAAAGAAGGTCTGGAGCTGAAGGTCTCTCTGCACTGAGGGCAGCTGCTGACTCTCTTCTGATCCTCCTGATCCCAGAAACCTGAGATGCAGATCCGACAGAAACTGTGTCCACAGGGAACCGTCACTGGATCCTTGAGGAGATCCAGACACACAGCACAGAGGAACTCATCCTGAGCCTCAGAAATACTGGATTCTGCCATTTTCCGTCGAGAGTTTCGAGACAGGAACAACACGATGAACTTCTTACTTTCTCTTTCTCTAAACTCGAGCACTTCCTGATCTTCAAACCTGATGCAGCATCTCCTGCCACTAGAGAGCAGCGTGGTGCAGAAGTGAACACAGCTCTCACTCAGATGCTCCCCAGGTTTCTTTACCTCTATGGTGGGATGGAGTCTGACTGAAGCTGACAGACGAGCATCCTGAGAACACCATGAGTTGGAGAATTGTTATGGGATTATGTTTCATTGTCTTTCATATTAAATCAAACTCACAAAAATGGACAATTTATTTAATTGTAAAACAGATAAAGCTTTGATCCCACCCCCTGTGAGATCAGTGATGTGTAAGCAACATGCCTTTTTGGTGTTTTTGCTAAACAAGGTAACATTATTTAAAGGGAGCGTATTATTCCATTTTTAAAGCAGTTATAATAAATATATGAGCCCTCTATACTAGCGCTGCACCGTTCTAAACGCAATAGTAATCGTAGAAACTTCTTTGAAACACCTCGTATTTTTTGCCTCACACACCGTGTACCTCATTCCTCCAGTCAATCTTTCGCCACGCCCCTTTTGAGACTTGTAGTTAGGGAATCATGGGTAATGTAGTGCGCAATGGCTGCCAGTCGTAAGTCAAATAGAACGGTATGACGTTGTTGAAATAAGAATTAAGAGTTTTCTGTGTGTCGCTCGGGCCGGAAAGGGACATAAATAAAGGTCAAAGTGCCTCGAAGAGTGATATCGTGAGGTATTCCGTTAAGAATGGAGAGAGACAGATTGTATCGTTGCTTCTTTCCATGTCAAACAACTCCTGCCTTAAACAGTTCCACACTGGTTTTTAATGCTGCTACCCGGAAACCCCTGACCCCTAGTGGACACATCTATAAATAAACTACAGTGTAAGTCTCATCACTTCACAAACTCATGAATTCACATAATGGAGAATAGTTTCGGGTGAAATTGGTTCAGTTTGATCATTAATTTCTCTTCTCTGATGTGTTTCAGAACTGTGTTGTAGTTTTGTGAGCAGCATTTCGTTCAAATCGTTGTTTTCAAGTGATTTCTGATTAAAGCTCAACTGAGTTTCTTTAGATCTCACAGCATCTGAACATCTCAGAAGTTCAGCAGATTTCCTCTCAAGAGTTAAACGTGTGAATGATAAGAATCTTCTGGAGATTCTCGTTTGTGTTTCTGATCCGGGTTTTATTCGTTTATTTCACGTTTTCCTTCTTCAGGAAACAGTTCTCCTCCTCCAATAGAACTCCTGTCTCTGGGGAATATTTACTCCTCGTTTCAACCAGTGGAGAAATGTTTCATCTCAATTATTTACTTTTAATATTTCAAGCCTGGATCAGAGTAAGAGGAAGCTTGTGATTGTTCTTGTGTTTGATCTCCATCAAATTTCCAGCGCATCACTCTGGATCCAAACACAGCGAACCAGTATCTGCTGCTGTCTGAAGGAAACAGAGCTGCTGAATGTTCTTCTAAACCCCAGCCGTATCCTGATCATCCAGAGAGATTTGATTATTACCCTCAGGTTCTGGGGAGAGAGAGTCTGGGAGGCCGCTCTTACTGGGAGGAGCTGGAGGAGTGTTTATATCAGTATCATATAAGAGCATCGGGAGGAAGGGATGGAGTGATGAGTGTTGGTTTTGACGTAATTCTGAGTCCTGGAGTTTGTTCTGGTCTCCTAAAAGTTTCTTGTTCATTTTTAATAACAAAGGGACTGAACTCCCCGGAGCCTCCAGCGGCTCTAGAATAGGAGTCTATGTGGATCGAGGAGCAGGAATTCTCTCTTTCTACAGCGTCTCTCACACAATGAGCCTCATCCACAGCATCCGGACCTCCTTCACTGAGCCCCTCTATCCTGGATTCTGGCTCGGACGTTCATCCAGAGTGAAGATCTGTGATCTGAAAGTAGAAGCTCCTGATCCGGAGAGAACGAGAGATCAGCAGGTTTCTAATCACTCGAGATTTAAATCTCTAGCTTTTATTAAATCAAGATTCTCAAAGATCCTCAGATGATTCTGTTTAAATGATAGAAGTTCTTCAGTTTTACTAAAACGAACGGAAGTTTTCATGTTGTAATGTTAGTGACTTTTGTTTAAATGATCATCTTTTTATCTGAACTCAAAGGATCATAATGTAAGATGTGAAACAATATAAATAAACGTAAACATTCAGACTAAAATAAAGTAAAACGTTTGTCTTTTCATCAAGTGCTTTCTTTATTTCCACAAACCACCGTTTCCTGTTTCTCCAGAGCCTGTTCTCCCGCACACAGGAGGTAAAAGTAATGAAAGCGACTCGACATTATGAGATGTTTTCTTTCATGCTACATTTTCTTAAATGAACAGTTCATGGTTGAACTCAAGGGAAGATCAGCTCTAGACGCGCCGCTGCCTTGTACGCTTTCCGGAGAAAGAACACCTCGAGATTCCTTGTCACACGCCGCTCCTTCTTTCGTATTGCTCAAGTAAATAGAAATATATCGTACAAACGAGAATTCCTCTCGTACAAACAACGTGATGCCTTGATGAACAGTTTCGATCAGACGGCTCCTCGTGCTTCAGATAATACTCGCATTCCCTCGACGCCTGCAGCAGGCCGAGAAACGAAAAGCCTCGGTTTCAAGAAAACACAACATTTCCAGCGTTTCAAGTGATTTCAGATGAAACTTCTGCGTAAAAGCTATTATTCTCAAACACATAATGTTCAATAATTCCTAAAATTATCCGGAATTATCTACATGTGTAATGAATCCACTGATTCTTAAGTAGAACACAATCTCTTGAAAGTTTGCATGTTTTCCTTGATTCGACAGAAATATTTACTATTTTTAAACAAATTTTTTTTTTTTTTCATAAAAGATAACTTTAAACGAATCAGAAATACACCTGTGGTAAGCGAGGGGATGAAGTTGACGTGTGGAAGTCCTAATCAATGAAAAACGATGGAACACTTGTTTGAAATTTGCTGCCGCCACCCTGGGACCCAAACCAGGGGAATAATGCCTCTACGTTCAAGTGGACTCAAAAAAAAAAAACACATTGGCTCCACAAAAGAGGAGAAATCACAGAGAGAGGACTCGACCACGAGACAACAACAAAAAACTGGAACACAACCCATGAGTAAGACGTTGTGCAGGGAGCACTGAATGATCCCGTGCTGCACATCCGCAGGCATGAGATAGAAATACACAAAGCAATGAGGGAGAGAATGAGGGACACCAGATCAGAGATAATTATCAACAAGGAACAAAGGAGAGAAAACAAACACACACTGACATGAGAAGACGAAAACAGGTCAAAGGCCGAAAAGACGGCGGAAAGGTGGAACAACCGCCGATGGAAACAGAGCAGGGCGAAGGAAAGGGAGGAAACATGAACCAGCTGGAGATAAACACCAGAGAAGCATCTCAGTGAGAGCTGTGTTCACTTCTGCACCACGCTGCTCTCTAGTGGCAGGAGATGCAGCATCAGGTTTGAAGATCAGGAAGAGCTCGAGTTCAGTTCAGTCTGTCAGCAGTTCATCATTTCGTGTTGTTCCTCTGTCTCCAGCAGCACAAGATTGCTTTAGCTAAAAACATGATAATAGCTGAAAGGATGGAGAAGCTGAAGATGAGCAGAGCACAAGCTGCTGGAGCTGCTCAGAGTCCTGCTGGACCTGGAGATGTGGAGTGTGACAAAATAAAAGTTCTGGATAGATGAAGCCGGTTTGGTGGCTTTAAACCTCAGGAATGTGTTTGGGAGGAGCATCTGAGTTAAACCGGTTCAGACCGGTTCTTTCCTGCTTAAAATCAGACTTTAGTTTAGTATAGTATATGTGATAGAAATACAGACATTCAGATACAGGAAACCCATGGTCTCTTCATGGCAGCCTTTTCTATTGCATCTAAGAGTGTACAGGGCCATGGTCAGGCTCACCGGAGTTCAAGAACCTCACTCGCCCCCGCCACTCCTGAAAGCTGCAGTCATCATTTCTTGCTAAAAGCGCATGATGTCCCATGTACCCCCTCTTGTAAAAGTGAAACTTCGTTCACACCCACCGATCTGAAATGTATAAAAACCTGAACAAACTGCCAATAAATTGGTGACTGGTTGACGTCACCTCTGAGATCTCAGAATACTTCGTCTCGAGGCAAAAAGGAACAGAGTCCTTCCATCACAGTATACATACAGACTGTTTAATTATGAGTTTCACTAGATTCTTTCATCCAGGAAGGGTGGAGGAAATATACCAGAACTATTTACTTTATATTTATATTATTCACAATTCCTTACAATCAATCGATCAATCATTTCAAATGTCCCTTTCGGTTCTTATTTCGTCACAGTTCCCTGATGGAAGAAATAAATCTCAGAGCTGTGATAAAACAGTTAAACCAAAGTAAATGTTCATCTATCCGTGTAGTTTGATGTTTCCCCTCTCCAGATAAATGTGGAGCAGAAACTCAATCACATATTAAATGCTAATTATGTTTCATGCAAACTCTGAAATCAGCAGCTCAGAATAACTAAATGATGTTTCTCATAAGACATTTCAATATTAAAATATTCTGAGATTGAAATTTAAACAGTAGCTTTGTCCGAAAACACCTTTAACAAACACTGTAAGAGTTAAAAGAAAAAACAGACCAGGAATTAAACACACCATTTCTGGCCTTTTGATCAGCACTACTCTTAAAATATATACCAAATGAGGCAACTATCCGTATTTCTGTATTATTATTTGTATTATACTCCTAAAATTATTGTGACTGACGTCATGCACCTTTCCAACCAGCCGCTTAGTGAAAGAGGTCAACAGAAACGTTAAAATATTTATAAAAACTAAACATGAATGAAAGACGTTTCAGTCTTCTTGTTTTACGCTGAACATTAAATAAAGTCAACTTTACTGTAGGTTTGCACGGAGATGGCCAGCGCACGTGTGCAGTGAGATGCTCCTCGTGGTGACACTGGTTTCCCGCGGATACGACGAAGGCACTTCCGGTGTTCCGCTAACGATTCTGATAAGAAAATAATCTTTATTTTATTAAAACCAAAAATGTTACACATTTATAAACATTTAACAAAACACCAAAGTATGAATTTAAGATCAAATGACGATTATCGGTTTCACTGGAGGCATCCAGTTGCTTTTGTTTCTGTAATAGATCACGTTTTCACAGCTTTCCATCTAAAAACAATTAAAAATTTTCATTTTTCTTCGTTTTTCTCGTTAGACTCACTAACAGCGGGCGCACTACTGCCATCTAGAGGAGTTTATGGTGAAAATACCGCGAATAAATAACAGCCTGAACACAACAAAGTTCTGTACAAAGTTACATTTAAAAGCCTTGAGTTTCTGAGTCTAACGTTAGTTTTATTCTCTCTAACAGACCGGAAATAAATCTCCTTCATCTGAGGGAACTCTGTTTGATCAGGAACTCTTCTGGAGGATTGTGAAGGTTGTGTCTATTCTCCGAATCCTTCAGAAGCAGCTGGAGGAAACTCAGAGAAGCGTCCGGCAGAGAATCCAGGAGAGACAGAAGGAGCTCGAGGAGCTGAAAGAGGGAATAGAGGCTCACAAGGTGAATCTGAGCAGAAGATCAGCAGCTGGAGAGCGTTTCTGAAGAACTCTGTGGTCTTCTCTGAAACACTGCTTCTAATCTGCTCCAGCCGTGACTCTCTGTGTGTCCTGTAACAGCGCTCTGCAGATAACAGCTTTTGGATCAGAAAGAGAAATAAAAACACGAGGAACAACACATTTATTCAGATTTTAATGGCTTTTAAACATGAAACAACATTAAACGATTTCTTTGAAAGAGAGAATCATGAAAAGCATCGTTTCTGACCCAGAAGAACTGGATCCAGGTGGAAGATGATCGTTACGTGGAGTTTGTTCTGATCTCACAGTGATTTTTACTCAACAAATGATTTCAGGAAATAAAGAATAGTAATAAACCCGAGCCGTCTGAGATGATTCCAGCCAGATCTTCATGGAGCTTCGAACCCTCAGCTGCTCTCCACGATCTTCTCAAGAACCTCACGAGGAACAGACAGTTTCAGAGATCAGCAGGAGAACATTGAGCTGCTGAACTCACTTCCCTCGACAGAACTCTGAGGGAAAATCGTTTATTTCTGATTGAGACGGAAACATTAAAATGTTGAGAAAATGGCTTTTATTTGAACATCTCCATCTCTGATTGCTGCCAGGATCTCCGCGGAGAAGAAGGAACTTCCTGTTTGTAAAGAAGCTTTGAGTCGACTCCATCTGATAATAATAATAATAATAATAATAATAATAATAATAATAATAATAATCTTCCGTTTGCTTCTGATGCTTTAAAACACAGCTTGAGGAAGTTCTTTCAGACAGATTTAGAATCAAAGATTGATTTCCATCGTTTCAAAGGTTTGTGATTAAACCTCGACGGATTTTCAGCTTTTACAGATTAAACCAAATTAATAAAAGTAAATCACAAACGAAAAACTTTAGAGCGAGGAGCGTTTGTGTAGTTTAACAAACAAGAGAAAGTTTAACGTTTTAAAATCTGAGCGATTCATTCTGGTGATTCACAAAGAGTTACTTTTGAACCGAATGACCTGAACCGGAATCCAAATCCAGGATAGAGGGGCTCAGTGAAGGAGGTCCGGATGCTGTGGATGAGGCTCATTGTGTGAGAGACGCTGTAGAAAGAGAGAATTCCTGCTCCTCGATCCACATAGACTCCTATTCTAGAGCCGCGGGAGGCTCCGGGGAGTTCAGTCTCTTTCTTATTAAACACGAACAAGAGACTTTTAGGAGACCACCACAAACTCCAGGACTCAGAATTAAGTCCAAACCTACACTCATCACCTTCTCCCTTCCTCCCGATGCTCTTATATGATACTGATATATACACTCCAGCTCCTCCCAGTTCCACCTCCCAGTAAGAGCGGCCTCCCAGACTCTCTCTCCCCAGAACCTGAGGGTAACAATCAAATCTCTCTGGATGATCAGGATACGGCCGAGGTTTAGAAGTACGTTCAGCAGCTCTGTTTCCTTCAGACAGCAGCAGATTCCGGTGCACTGTGTTTGGATCCAGAGTGATGCGCTGGAAATCTGATGGAGATCAAACACAAGAACAATCACAAGCTTCCTCTTACTCTGATCTTCATCCAGCAAACAATAAATACTTTTATTAAAGCATCAAATAATATTTAGAATAAAAGCAAACGTTGTGAATCTAAAGCTGAATATTAAACGGTGCTGAAGGTAATGATGGTTTTATTGGGAGCAGGAATCAGATGATGGAGATGTTTCTCTGCTGAAGGATCAGAGGTTGATCCTGAAATCATCGAAGCTCCTCTAGAATCTTCCTTCTGCGGCTGAATCTGGTGAAGAACGTTTCTTTCTGGAGACTTTTCATGTGTTTTTCCAGAATTCAGATGAGATCAGAAGAAATCCTGAAGCTCTTCTTCAGCTCGAGCTGCTGCTTCAGAACCTCAGGCTGATGCTCTTCGTGAAGCTGCTGCATTTCAGAGGAGCATCGTGATCTTCTGACCTTTATTCAAACCCTGGTGAGAAGCAAACATCTTTCTCCAGAGAAGCTCGACCCAGAGCTCTGCACACGTCACGTGAGGAACCCAGAGAAGCAGCAGAAGCACGAGAACGGTTAAACTTCACCAGAGCTGGATGGAAACCACGAGCGCTACACTCGAGCTCTGGAAGAGGTTTCCACACATTTGCTGAAGGAGCTTCGTGCTGAAGGAGCAGCAGGAGCTGAAGATCACTTTCCTGAGACGCGAGGCTCCTTCAGAAGACGGCGAGAAGCAGCATCTTCATGTTTCTGCCTCGAGTCTAGTTCTCACAGACAGCTTCTTCTGCAGCTCCTGAAGCTGTGTGAGATGCCTGCAGCCCACAGTGGAGCTCTGAGCTTCACTCGCTTTAATTTGGGCTCCCAGGGCTCTGCCGGTGAGTGACCACATTCACTCACCCTTTGCTCCTGAGCGAGTTCAGGGTCTTCAGTTCTCCTCAAGCAGGTTCTGAACAGGTTGCCTTCACCCTTCCCCAATCCTTTTGTCCACTCCCCCTTTCAGTTCAACACCGTCTTGTCCTGACACAATTATTATAAACTGACTCGCGGGAACCACAACCAATAAATATTTACATACATTCAATGCTCCAATCCAGAGGAGAAAACACCACATCAGGTGTTTTACTCCCCTGGAGAAAGCAAAACTGTCTAACTCAGCAAGGCATGTACTCCCCCATGTGATGGCTTTTGAGCAGGACAGGACAAGGTTCTGAACCAGAGGAGAACCTGAGAACTCCACTGAGGAACCTGAGAGCTTCTAGCTGAGACCCAGCAGCTCGACCTGCTTCCAGCTGTTTCTCTGAATGTTTGCTGAAGTTATTTCAGAATCTTCTCCAGGAGACCCTCCTCAGTTCTCCTGAGCTTCAGCTTCTACAGAGAACTTTCTGCTCCAGTAGGAGCTTCTCCTCTCTGAGCAGATAAAGCAGTGACCATGAGATTATTTCTGATGTGCTTCAGTTCAGTGCGTCTCGTGTTCCTCAACAATGTTCTCATCAACGCTTTCTTCTGGAGATCTTTCATCTTCTGAACTGCTCTGAGCAGAAACTTACACTGAAGGAGCTCCTGGCGGCTCTCGGGTTGAGGAGGAAGGATGTCGATGCTTCTCACTGTGGAAACCAGCAGAAGGTTCATGAGGAACATGGTGAAGAGACACAACATCATCTGAAAGCTGTCAGGACCATGAAGCTCACCTCGAGCAGAGATCAGATCCATCTCCTTCCTCCAGTGAGGAACAAACTCTTGAACTTGATCAAAAGTGAGAGGAGAAGCGAGAGCGCCGCTGGAGGAGCCTGAAGATCCAGGAGCATCATCAGAGAGAGACTGGAAGCTCTACACAAACACAACACAAACACAGCTGAAGAACACAATCTGGTGTGTGTTGGAGAAGATCTCCGTGTCCTGCTCATCACCTGGAGGAAATGGAGGTGGTGGTCTGTGAGTGAAAGCTTCTCCAGCTCAGTGTTTCTCCTCCTCAGATCATGGATCTCCTGCTCCAGTCGCTTCATTCGTTCTTGAGCTCGACTCACTGAAGCTTCTTCTCCATCTCTGATCTTCTGCTGCAGCTCAGAGCAGTGTTCCTCAATGGAGCGGATGAGCTGAGAGCAGATGCTCTGGGTTTCCTCCACGGCCGTATCTGCAGAGCGCTGTTACAGGACACACAGAGAGTCACGGCTGGAGCAGATTAGAAGCAGTGTTTCAGAGAAGAACACAGAGTTCTTCAGAAACGCTCTCCAGCTGCTGATCTTCTGCTCAGATTCACCTTGTGAGCCTCTATTCCCTCTTTCAGCTCCTCGAGCTCCTTCTGTCTCTCCTGGATTCTCTGCCGGACGCTTCTCTGGGTTTCCTCCAGCTGCTCCTGAAGGATTCGGAGAATAGACACAACCTTTAATCCTCCAGAAGAGTTCCTGATCAAACTAATCCGCTCAGTTCCTGGAGGCCGCAGCCCTGAACCGTTTAGTTCCAACCGAGCTGTGATTCTGAAGGATCTGGAGCAGGAGTTTGCTTCGGTCTGGAGCTGAACTGGGCTGTGGCTCCAGGAACTGAGAGCGGATCGTTGTTGAACTACAGAGCGAACGTTCATCTGCCAAAACCACGCTCCACTAAACTCCGCTCCACAGCCCTGTGTCAGAAGATTCCTCTCCAGAAGAGAGTTCCCTCAGAGGAAGGAGATCTATTTCAGATCTGTTTGAGAGAATGGAACTAAGATCAGACTCAGAAACTCGAGGATTCACATCTTCTGTGTTTAGATGCTTTTAAACATAAACCAGAGTCTGATCTGAAGCGGGAAAGAACCGGTCTCAACCGGTTTAGCTCAGATCCTCCTCCCAAACAGATTCCTGAGGTTTGAAGCCACCAAACCAGCTTCATCTATCCGGAACTTTACTCTACTTTAAAAGTTTAGCAAAGTACAAACATAACAAACAACATTTGAAACGAATCTCTGCAGAGCGTTCGGTTCCTTCAGGAGGTGTGAGGAACCCTGATGAACATCTGCAGAGGGTTCTTGTGTTCTTCATACCTGTTTCTCCGCTCTCTCTGCTCCCACTGAAACCGTGTCGTGGGTTTTGTGTTCCTCCACCACACACAGATAACACACACAGCACTGATCCGTGCGGCAGAAGATCTCCAGCAGCTTCTCATGCCGAGGGCAGATCATCTCCTGCAGTCGTCCAGTGGCTTCGATCACGGTGTGTCTCTTTCCAGGATGAAACTCTTGATGTCGCTCAAAGTGAGTCTGACAGTAAGAGTTCAGACACACCAGACAGGACTTGACGGCTTTGATTTTGGCTCCAGGGCAGAGGTCACACTCCACATCTCCAGGTCCAGCAGGACTCTGAGCAGCTCCAGCAGCTTGTGCTCTGCTCTTCTTCAGCTTCTCCATCATTTCAGCTATTATAATGTTTTTAGCTAAAGCAGGTCTGGAGCTGAAGGTCTCTCTGCACTGAGGGCAGCTGCTGACTCTCTTCTGATCCTCCTGATCCCAGAAACCTGAGATGCAGATCCGACAGAAACTGTGTCCACAGGGAACCGTCACTGGATCCTTGAGGAGATCCAGACACACAGCACAGAGGAACTCATCCTGAGCCTCAGAAATACTAGATTCTGCCATTTTCCTTCTCCAGGAACACCACGCCACGCCGAGCGTCTTACTTCCGCTTTCTCTGAACTCGAGCACTTCCTGATCTTCAAACCTGATGCAGCATCTCCTGCCACTAGAGAGCAGCGTGGTGCAGAAGTGAACAAAGCTCTCACTCAGATGCTCCTCAGGTTTTTATCTCCAGCTGCTTCAAGAGGAAAATCTTTCTCTCACTGAAAGCTTGGATTCTCTGAAACAGTGATGAGGGGCAGACTCTGATCAGAGAAGCTGATCAATGGAGGACAGTTACTATTGATTAAAGATTATTTTGTCCTGATGAATAACTCGAGAGATAAATGCGCTTAGAAGATTTAGACTTTTCTAAAAACGATGCAAAACTATTTCATGCAAAACATTCGGCGAAGAGGGAAACTACAGAGACCGTCTGCAAAGTACCAAACCCACAGATGTTCAATAATTTCATTCAAAACGCTCTGTTTCCACCAAATACAGCCCATAGATCACAGTTCTTATGCTGGTTATTTTACCAAAAACAATTTTCACAAAATGTCAATTTTTACGAATTAATGTTTTTATGTCAAACAAAACTACGTTCTTAAAAACAGTTTTATATAAAGTCATTTAGTGTTACATTATGCACGGGGTACTAATAAATACCTAAATAAATAATTTATCTTTTTTATTTGGTTCTGATTTATGTTGTCTGTAAATACTACAGGTGTGAGGATATTTAATCATTTTTGTCCGTTTCACTCAGTATATATATATATACTGGCCCTCCTCAAAACATTTGCATATTGTGATAAATGAAAGTCTAAAGTTTATCAGTACAGTACAGAAAATAATGAACTTTATCACAATTTGCAAATGTTTTAAATTCAGCTTTTAACTATTTTAACACGTTTATATAATTTAACTGTAAGTGTATGTAATGTATTAATATATTCTTTTGCTTAAATTGGTTAAACACTTTTATTTCCATGTCAAAAACATGTTTATACATAAAACTTAAGGCTGTTTTAAAAACATCTTAACAAGTCACAGCTTTAAAGCATCAAGTTATAAACGCCACTTTAAATAAATCTCTACTAAACCCCCTGCAGAACTCCGCGGACACTAGGGGGCGCTCGTCACCTGTGTTCTACATACAAAGCAAGTAACGTACGCCTATTCGCTTATAGGATACGCCCCGCCCACTGAACGGTTAATTGTGACGTCACTACCTTGCTAAATATGGTTATACAACTCCGCTTCGACAGAAAGTTCAGCCTGAGGAATAATCTCAATTCTCAAATAAATGGAACGTCCTGCAGGACACTTATTTACAGATTCAAGATCTCGGTCCTGTTTCTGACCCACAAACTATCATTTTTTTCACGAACTAACATAGAAACAGATCTGAAGCGCCACAAGAGCGCAATGTATCTTTCTGAGCATGCGCAATGTATATCAACTAAAACCTCACGCATTCTAAAGTTATCGATCTGCAGAACAGAGGTTTTCTCCCAAAACATTCATCAGTGTATGGAATATATGTACGTATGTTTCTCTCTCTATGTGAAACTCATTCATCGATAACAGGTTAAGTGGCGTGAAGTTATTGACCAGTTCTTGCCATAAACTTTTTGGATTCAGCACTTTGCAGACGGTACCTAAGGTCTCCTTATAACGTCACTTCCACTGAGCGGGAAGTGCGAGTTTAGAGAAAGAGAAAGTAAGACGCTCGGCGTGTCGTGTTGTTCCTGGAGAAGGAAAATGGCAGAATCCAGTATTTCTGAGGCTCAGGATGAGTTCCTCTGTGCTGTGTGTCTGGATCTCCTCAAGGATCCAGTGACGGTTCCCTGTGGACACAGTTTCTGTCGGATCTGCATCTCAGGTTTCTGGGATCTTTCTAGTTTTCTTGTATTATTATTTTTTTTTTGCTTGTGTAACTTTCTATTTCAAGAAGAGAAACCCCAGTTTTGGAGGGTTAGTGGGATTGCTTATCTTCTGTTTATCAAACTTTCATTACGGTTATCTGTAAAAAATGATAAACATGTTCTATAATGAAATAAATGTCAGCATTGTTTCAATTTTTGATGAAAGTATTCTTTCAAAAGGGTCAGGGGCAGAGAAACCATCTTTGCTTGATGTTTAGAAACCTTTAGAGCCAATGACTCGATAGAAACCTGCTGAAGGCTTCAGAGAACATTGAAATCTGAAGAGCAGGAAGTGCACGCAGGGATAGATCCCTCCCCCAGCTGTGATTGACAGCGGAGGAATGCTTTACTCCCAGTCTTTCTACTGCTGAACGTCATTATTTCATCATGGATTCCATCTCAAACTCTTTGCTCTCTACCTGAGAGTGATCAATATTCCCGTCACGAAGCTGATGGGGGTCGTCTCCTTGCTGCCGGGCCCCTCAGGTCACATGACTCGCCTTCATCCCTCATCGTCTGAGTGGTTTGAGCATCTTTTTATTGCTTCCACGATCTGTTCTGTCTTCTGAGTTGAAACCATGCTTTCTGAGGTGCAGTCATGCTCCAAACGCTCTCCAGATCTTGACATCCCTGTCCCGAAGACCTGCTCTGGATCCTGGACCTGTACCTCATTCCCGAGATGAACCGATGCTTCACATCTGTTTGGTTTTCATTGTCATCCCTGATTCACCTGCAGAGAGAGATGGAGGTGGTATCTCCACGTGGAGCAATCCCTGCAGCATCATCTTGAGATCTTCATTACGGGCATCTTCTCGCTGAAAGAAGTGTGTGGGTTTACTCTCTGTCTGAGCAGAATCATCAGCAGAGTTCTCAAAGAGCTCCAGGAAGCATCAGCAGCCTCGTCTGAAACGATAATCAATGCACAGAACCCCCGTGGATCGCTGGGAGATCATGGTCAGCTGAGAGTAAATCAGTCGCTCTGCAAACAAAGAGAGAAAAATGGCTCTGCCCTGTGATAGAAATACAGACATTCAGATACAGGAAACCCCCTCCGCTCTTCAGCTGCAGCCTTTCCATTGCATTCAAGAGCGCGCAGGCCCAAGGTCAGGCTGACCTAAGTTCACGAGACTCACTCGCCCCCACCACTCCGGAGAGCTGAAGTCAGCATTTCTTGCAATAAGCACATGATGTCATACATCCCTTTTCTTGTAAAATCTTTGTTCAAACCCACTGATCTGAACTGTATAAAAACCCCGAACAAACTGCCAATAAATTTGTGACTGGTTGATGCATGATCTCCGTGTCGTGTTTCTTTCCTTGTCACCTCTGGGGCC
>SRMA01024434.1:0-31412 GCA_007224835.1 Danionella cerebrum
GTGCTGATAGGGATAATGTGGATGCTGATGGGGATGGAGCTAGTGCTGCTGGGGATAATGCTGATGGTGCTGAGAAGGGAGCTGGTGCTGATAGGGATCATGTGGATGCTGATGGGGATGGAGCTAGTTCTGCTGGGGATAATGCTGATGGTGCTGAGAATGGAGCTGGTGCTGACAGGGATAATGTGGATGCTGATGGGGATGGAGCTGGTGCTGCTGGGGATAACGTGGATGCTGATGGGGATGGAGCTGGTGCTGCTGGGGACAGAGCCGGTGCCACTTTTAAAAAATTGTAACAATTGATCACTAATATTAATCTTACCAATAAAAATTTGGATGATAATAATAATAAAGTATATACTGAATACTATTGATAAGTGTAGAGTCTTTTTGTTATAGCGCAGTGGCATAGGATGCATTTATAGAAGACAGGAACACAGTAAATAAAATAGTTAATCAATTAGTAAGTTTGTTCTTTTTAAAGATATGCTAAACATTACAAAATATGTTAAACATTACAAAATAAACTTTTCCTGTTAAATGATCAAACAGCTTTGCTTTAAATTTTTAAATATAAATTTAATTACAAATTATTAAATATATTCATATATAAGACAATGTTAAATCACAATAACAGCAATAATATAGCATTATGATAATAATAATAATAAGTCTGAAAGTGAACAAGAGGACATTTAAATAACATACAATACAAATTAAACAAGATAATAGAATTGTAACAAACATGAATGAACACATCAATATATAATTATATACAAGAATAATGGCTAATAATAAAATGCTGTATTAAGAACCACAATAACATTCAAACACAAGAACAGCTCTGAAACAAATCAAACAACTTATAAATGAATAACAATAATAATATTAATAATAAAAAGTATTAATATTTATTCATAGTAAATTATTTATTTTTTAAATTTTGTTTTCGGTGTGGACACCTTCACACCTTCTATTGAATTTACAGTCTTGCCAGTTAAATGAATATTAACTTTAACTGGCCCAGATTCCAGCTGCTGGTCAAATGGTTGCCAAAGTTCTTTTTTAATTTGGACAATGAAATCATTGTCCAAAAGAAGTTGCAGGACTTCCTCGTTGGAGTCATCCTCCATTGTTCCAAGGACCAGAACCCCTTGACAATCTGCCTTGGCTGCCTGTTGAAACATCATATTTAATAAAAGTTAAAAATGTTGTGTCTAGTCACAAAATAACGCTCTCAGTGGCATCAAATATCCCAGTGGCAGGAAGTGTTGTCAATCTTTTTTTACAGTTATTGGTTCTAAATCATAACATTTATCCAGTCAACTTTATGAATGTTGGAACTGTCTTATCATGAGTTTATCCTCTAACCAGTTGCTATGGTGAATGTAGCTTATGAGCAGTAATTTACTTTATTTTGACATAAACAGGTGTTGACAAATCATCAAGTGACAATACTCATGTGGCTAAATAAACTTTGTATAACCAGTACACACTCAAAAGTACATCATACATTCTGCTGGAACACATCCTGGAATACAGTGCTCTAATTGATCTTTGTAATTGCTGTACAACGTCTAGGTTACTTGCGTAACCCCACGTTCCCTGAATAGGGAACGGAGACGTTAGTCGGGATTAGACCGACTGAATGGGAGCGAATCACCGTGAGAGCGACTGACGAACATATTAACGGGCAAATTAATTTGCAGGCGAAGGTGATTGATTAGCAATCAGCCGGGTATAAAGCCGGGCGTGCCTAAGCCTCAGTATGGAATTTTCCGAGGAGCTGGACCCACTTACCTCCCAGCTTACCTCAGATCCATGACTTCCAGGGCATGGCGAAGGGTAACGTCTCCGTTCCCTATTCAGGGAACGTGGGGTTACGCAAGTAACCTAGACGTTCCCTTTCAGTCGGTCCCGGAGACGTTAGTCGGGATTAGACCGACTGAATGGGAGCCTCTGTAAAGGGCCATGCCCGAAGTCCATCCAGACAGGTCGGCACTAAACCCAAGAGAGGGGTTAGTAAGAGGCCGTTAGTACCTGAATGGGAACTCCTTCTGCCCCTGCCCGGAATACTCATTGACGGGGAAGTCGTCCAACACTGAGAGCATCTGCTGTACTTGGTTGATGCTGACGACCAGAAGGAGGCACCCCTCGACCCGCAGGGAGGAGTGGCGGAGATCGCGTCGAGGCCCGAAGGGCTACCAGCGGGTCATCGTTCTGCAAGAGAGAGGAGGCAGAGACGGAAGTCATCGTTACGCACCAAAAACAAGGGGAGTAACGGAACGGGTTCATACTAGCCACCTGAAGGGGGAGCTGTATAGAGAACATAGAAAGGGAGCGCCAGAGAGGGACTCCCAGATCTGTACCCTAGTTCTGCGGGGACCAGGCCGGAGCAAAGCCACCACACGGAACCTGGCAGCGCTGACTGCTCCGCTCAGTCAGATGCCGAAGGGGGGAGGATGGGAGAGCCGCCCAAAGGGGGAGCTCTTAGAAAGGTGTACTTCTCCCGATGACGAGGAGAGTACTGCAAGCTTACACCTGCTCCGTCCCCTAAGGGTGACTGCCACCACTCAGGACCGCAGAGGGAACAGAGCCTACATCAAGGTTGTACAACCTGATGAGCGTGTTAGGTGTAGACCAGCCCGCAGCTCTACAAATGTCGGCGAGTGAGGCCCTTCTAGCCAACGCCCACGAGGCAGCGATGCCGCGAGTGGAGTGGGCCCTCAGATGGAGAGGGCAGGGAACCTCACACGCCTCATAAGCTAGGTGGATAGCCGCACTAGCCAGTGGGCAAGCCTTTGCTTGGAGACAGCGGAACCCTTACGCTGGCCTCCGAAACATATGAAGAGCTGCTGGGAGCGACGAAGCTCCCGGGTTCTGTCCAAGTAGATCGGGAGAGCTCGCACAGGACATAACGAACCCTGGGCTGGTTCTGCCTCCTCCCGGGGCAGAGCTTGCAGGGTCACCACCTGGTCCCGGAAGGGGACGGATGGGACCTTGGGGATGAATCCGGGCCTGGGTCTGATGGTAACCAGAGAATCACCAGGGCCGAATTCCAGGCAGGATTCGTCGGCGGACAGTGCCTGGAGATCTCCCAACCTCTTAATTGAGGCCAAAGCAAGCAGGAGTGCGGTCTTCCGTGAGAGGACACGCTGCTCTGCCAAATGCCAGGGCTCAAAGGTGACTTCCGCAGCCCCGAAGGGCGACGGAGAGGTCCCAAGAGGAATGGAGGGTGGTCTAGGAGGCCGGAGGCGCCTAGCCCCCTTGAGAAATCTCACCATAGTGCGTGGCTGCCCACTGATTTCCCTTCAACCCGGAGGTGGAAGGAGAAATAGCGGCGGCGTAGACCTAGAGGGACGATGGGGACAGCCCCCGATCGAACCTCTCCTGGAGAAGGTCAACACGACTCAGATGGGGCATGTCCCGGGGTCTTCCTGGCGGGAAGAGCACCATTCGACGAACCGACCCCACTTGCCAGCGTAGCACACTCAGTGGAGGGGGCTAACGCATGGTATAGGTAGTCACCGCGAGGGGTGGTAGAGGCTCGGGGTCCACCGCGGACAGATATGCCATACAAGTAGGGCCCAGAGGTCTGGCCGCGGGTGCCTGTATCCCCCCCCCTTGAGTCAGATCTGGACTCAGGGGGAAATCGGCCAAGGGGGGGCTGTCACGAGCGCAGAGAGGTCTGGAGACCATACTCTGTTCGGCCAGAAGAGGGCGAAAGAGTAGCCAGCGCTCGTCCCCCCTGACCATGCACAGAGGTTGTGCTAGGAGGCTTCACTGGGGAAAACGCACATAAGCGTTTGTTCCCGGGCCAGCAGTGAGCCGGCGCATCTGTCCCGAGAGGAGCCAGGGACAGGAATAGGAGCCGGCAATGGGTATTCACACGGGAGGCAGCAGGTACCTGGGCCTCGCCGAAGATGTCCCAATCTGCTAAACAGCCCGAGGATGGAGTCGCCAATCTCCTGTCGAGGGGTGGAATCTGGACGGCGGAACCGCGATCCTGTTACACTCCGCAGGGATATGAAGGCTCGAGCGACGGAAGTCGCTCTAACTCCAGAGGAGCAGCTGTTGGGCGAGGTAGTGCAGGAAGCGGGAGGGTACACCGCCCTGGTGGTTGATGTACGCTACTACCGCAGTGCTGTCGGTCCTGACCAGCACGTGCCGCCCCCGGAGGAGCGGGCAGAAGCGCCGTGGCGCTAAAATGACTGCAACTAGCTCGAGACGGTTTATGTGCCAGCAAGAGTGTCTTCCGGTCCAGGCACCGGACTCTCGGTGGGAACCGCACATGGCGCCCCAACCAGTCTTGGAGGCATCGGTGGTGACCACCACACCGGTTGGGGTGGCTCGAAAGAGGCACCCCAGACCTCAGAAGCACTCCGTCTTCCAGACCTTCAGGTAAGGGAGCATGTCTGCCGTGGGCAGACGTAGCGCTCCCTGACGCCATGCCCAACTCGGAACTCGCGAGAGAAGCCATTGCTGCAGTGGTCGCATACGCAGGAGCCCGAGTCGAATGACTGGGGCTGCGGCTGACATATGCCCCAGGAGCCTCTGAATTAACTTCAGTCTGACCACTGGTCGAGAGGACACCGCGAAGAGTGCGGTCAGCAAGGCCCTGGTGCGTTCTACCGATAATCGCGCCAGCATGCTCTCGGAGTTCAGCTCCATCCCGAGAAAAGAGATGACTCTCACGGGGGTGAGGTGGCTCTTTTCCCAGTTGACCTTCAGACCCAAACGGTTTAAGTGCGAAAGCACCTTGCCCTGGTGTCGGATCAACTGGTCTCTGGACGAGGCTATGAGAAGCCAGTCGTCGAGGTAATCCAGGATCCGAATGCCTGCCCGGCGGAGCGGGGCTAGCGCGGCCCTGACAACCTTCGTAAAGGTGCGAGGGGATAGGGCAAGACCGAAGGGTAGGACCTTGTACTGGTAAGCATGGCCCTGGAAACAGAACCTTAGAAAGGGTCTGTGCCTTGGAACCACTTCTACCTGGAAGTACGCGTCCTTCAGGTCGATTGTTGCGAACCAATCTCCAGGACGGATGCATGGTAGAATGCAGCGGACCGTCAGCATCTTGAACCGGTACTTGGCCAGGTGCCGGTTTAGGCGCCTCAAATCCAAGATTGGTCGCAGCCCGCCTGCTTTCTTGGGGACCAGGAAGTATGGGCTGTAAAACCCTGGTTCCATATCGGCTGGGGGTACCGGCTCGACCGCACCTTTTGTTAAAAGGGCGTCGATCTCCTCTCGCAGGAATGAGGCGCCTGTTCGGGGAACAGGTGAAGCACACCTCGAAACCTGGGGGCGGACACGAATTGAGAATCGTGTAGCCCTGCCGGATTGTCCGGACCTCCCACTGTGAGACCCCGGGAAGCTTCCGCCAGGCTCCCAGGTAAGCTGACAGGGGTCGTGGTCGGGACGTGCCGATGGTCCCCATGGCGGGGCCGCCCGGAGGCGGACTTGTGGGCGGAATCACCAGGGGAGGACCCTGGGAGATGGTCAGATGAGGGCAGGGGTGGTGTGCCCCCGCGCTCTCTGCCATGGCCAGCGGGGCTCGGGCCCATGTCGGGATCTTCGTCGGAGACCGAGGAAGAGGAACCCCAGACCGTCGGGCATGCGAGACCGCTATTCTCGGGAGGAAGTGAGCTCTATCTTTGACACAATGGGTGCCGCCGTCCCGGAGGGCGGCAGCGAGGAGTGTGTGGTGGACTCCCCCCCCCCCTGGGGGAGCTGGGTCGAATACCAGACCCAAAGAAGAGCTCGTTTCCTCCCGAGTCGCCAACCTCAGGGGAGCTTCACTAGAAACCCTCGTCTGCTTTCGAAAACCTCAGAGGTTGGCTCCGTCTTCCGCATGCAGGGGTTTTCCCCGGACCAGAGGTCGAAGGAGTAAACCAAGGCAGGAGACGTACTCTTTGGCAGCGAACAGGCGGAGAGGGTTCCGGCCAGAAGCAACGCCTGCTGCTTCTGGCGTGGAACTATACCCAGACCCTCCGCCTGCCTCCTGATCGTGGAGACCTTTGACGAAAATCTCCACGGCGACGCCAAAGAGGCCATCCGGGGAGACAGGCGCGTACGGAAGCCGAAAATCGGTCCTCGGGACGCATTGAAGCCTGCTCGAACCACAGATGGCGTTCCTGGACCACAAGCGTGGACATCGCGTGACCGATGTTCAGCACGGCTGATCTTGTAGCACGAGGCGACAATCAGCGGCTGAAAGCGAGTCTCAGAGAGACTGCTGGTCACCACCACCCTGGTGCATGACACGGAGGACCTGTAAGGTCGCCATAGCATGCAATAATGCAGCAGATTTACCCGCAGCTGAATAAGCTCTCATCATCAGGACTGATGAGACCTCCCAGCTTTGGCGGGAACACCCGAACGAGACCGTCAAGCAGCAGCGCTGTCGAGGTAAGCACCGCGACAACCTACCCACTCGGGGAATCGAAGAGTAACCCGTATCTGCTGCATTGGCCAGAGTGGTGAAGAGGGAGGAGCTCAATCCCCTGGCGGGCAGGGGAGCCTGCCAGAATTAGTGAGCTCCTCGTGCTTCTCGGGGAGAAAAAGGCACTAGCGGTATGCAGGGAACCTGTCCGGCGCCTGCCTAGCCACCAATTCTCCAGCCGTGACAGCATCGACTCGGGGGGGAGGAGTCACCTCCCGCCGATCGAGGCTGCGGCTGTGAGAGCACCGCGAACGCCTCCGGCTCCAGCTCGGCTGCAATCCCGAAGGAGGCAGGCCGAACTGGAGAACCGAAAGCCGCGCCCCTTCCGATGCTGCGTGGGAGAGCAGATCGTTTACAGGATCATACGAGGTACCGGGCGACACCGAAGCGCCGTCCGATTCACCCGCAGACCAGACGGGAAGCACGCTCGGTGTTTGGGGATGACGCGAGGAATCACCTGACGCCGCTCTACCCAAAACTTCAGCGTGCGACTCAGCAGAGTGCTGCAATGCAAACACTCGCGCTTCACGAGAGCCGCGTCGGTGTGCTGGAAACCAAACACATCGCGCAACTCCCGTGACCGTCTTTTCAACGAGAAGCCCACAACAGCCAGGAATAGTGCACGTTTTGCTCATCGTGTCGTGAAAAATGGACAGGATACTGAGAAAACGGCTGAATCACTGGACAGGCTTGCCTGAGAAGATCTTCGAGGTGCTGGCTGCTGGTTGCATGCTATTCTGAGCTAGCAGAGGTCACACCAAAAGAGCCAAGAGGTAAGCAACCTGCTGATCTTTCAAGCTAGAAGCGTCAAAGTTCAGGAGAGAGAGTCTCACTCAGTCAGCTCCGAAGGAAAATTGCATACTGAGGCTTAGGCACGCCCGGCTTTATACCCGGCTGATTGCTAATCAATCACCTTCGCCTGCAAATTAATTTGCCCGTTAATATGTTCGTCAGTCGCTCTCACGGTGATTCGCTCCCATTCAGTCGGTCTAATCCCGACTAACGTCTCCGGGACCGACTGAAAGGGAACTGTAATTACCTCAATGGCTGTGTAGTTCGTTGACTGCATCTGTGGGCCGTAATCTGAAGACATGTACTTCAGGTGTGTGATTTTCACAACCGAACCAACTTGCAGGTCAGACACTGCTGCCTCTCGCCAGAGGCAAATGGATACCTGTGTCGTCTCCTTTAAAAAAGAATAAAATGTATTAATAAAATGTTATGTTATGTGTGGTATTTTTGGCCTACTTAAAATGTATTTTGTATTAACATCGAAATCAATACATAGTTAAAATTGTACTACTATTCACACTGACTCTTGATGTTTAGAAAAACTAGCCTGCCACCTAGGGATCACCAATCACAGGAGGTGCATTGCAACCTTGAATAGATGTATTATGGATACATTTAATAAATTAAAACCAAACTATCCAATCTATTACTTTTAGAGTAACAGTAACAGCAAATCAACCCAGGCATTACTCTCATAGTTTTTGGACTTGGAAAGTTAAATGTGATTTGTTTTATCTCTGCTGATCTACATAGAGGTTTTAAATGTAAATGTGTAAATTTTATTACATTTATATATTTTATATTTTTAGTATTATTCCGTTGTTCTGTGTGAGAAGGATGTCATTTCTGAACATAGTAGTGGAAATTGGCAAATAACAACCTTCACAATGGCTAGAGCTGCCGATGGTGCATTAAACGTAACAGAATCTCTTTTGTGCCCACCTGCTGTAAGGTTATTTTTTTAAGAGGGATGACCTCTCTCCCCTTCTGAATCCTTTTCACCGCTGACACCTGAGAACATACAAACACAATTATTAAAAAAATAACAATGCACTAGAAATTTTTTAAACTTTGTGTAATTTAACATTTCATATTCATTGTTTCTGTAATCATCACGATTTATTTTTCAATAGTGTTTGTTAAAGGTGCAGTAGATGTGAGAAATGCAACACAAAGCATTTTTAAATAGCCCTGATATATCAAAAGAAATTAAGGATTTGTGTTAATTTCAAGCACTGTTCACAGACATTAGTAGTCCATACGTAATATTCACATTTGACAACATAAGTTGCAGCCCAAAAATAATGCTAATGTTTAGAAGCCAAGCTCTGGCAATAGTCTGAAGGGAAAGCTACTATGGTCCTTTGTATTTCTATTTGATTGGAGTGGCAATTAAATTTTGCCTTTAAAACAACAAAATATTACAGATGGTATAATATTTTGACAATATCATAAGTAAATGAATAACCTTCTTGTTATTACCTCCACCACGTCTCCTTCCACTGTGAGGAACCCTTTGCTCTCTTTGATCCCATTTAAGGGGACCAGGGATGAAGGAGGATTCAGTAGAGCTGCCGCCTCTCTCTTTTGCTCTTCAGGGATGGGGATTGAAGAGCCTCTAAAAAACATTGTGCCCCTCCCAAAATTTAAATAAAATGGAGAGGCCTTCCCACCCAGAGTGTAGCCCCTTATTACATAAGCTTGCCCTTCTTTACATTTAGAGGCAAACTCCTCATAAATAGTGGCCTTTGTCATTGTTTTTCCATCAGAAAAAACAGCCACCTTGTTATTTTTAATGACGGCTGCCTTGGCGCCGTTATTTTCAAAATTCCAGGACACAACCCTGGCCTGGTCCACCGATAAAATGACACTTAAATGTATCGGTGGTAGCTTTGCGTATGGGGTGTCAGGCCTAGTATGCAGCAGTGTATGAAGGTCCATTCTGTAATGAAAATTAAACACAGACATGAATGAATAATACATTTGTTAGATTCCGACACTCATTGTTTTTGTTGATTTTGGAGTAAATGAGGTTTGAAATGTAATTTTATTTCCTTTTATTTTATCATCAGGAAAAAAACATAAAACCCTAAAATAATTTAGAATTGAGGATGATTCATAAGATTACTTGTTTATTTTGTAATTAAAAAAAAAAAAAGTGTCGCTTTGTGTGAGACAATCTTGTCACTAATTGTCCTTATCTCAATAACAACCGATGCACCGAATATTCCCGCCCCTAACCCAGTGTCAAACTGAGGTAAATCTGAAGGCGCGCGCTTGTCTCAGCAACAACCGATGCACCGAATATTCCCGCCCCTAACCCAGTGTCAAACTGAGGTAAATCTGAAGGCGCGCTTGTCTCAGCAACAACCGATGCACCGAATATTCCCGCCCCTAACCCAGTGTCAAACTGAGGTAAATCTTAAGGCGCGCGCTTGTCTCAATAATATCTCAATAAAACAACTAATGCCCCTGACCAACTGACAAAGGCGAAAGCTTCAAACATTTACATTAATATTCTTTTATCATCAAGTTGTTTTTAAGTGTATACACAAAAAAGGTGTCAATTGTTCAAGAGCTCACTTCATATTCTTAAGTGTCCCTATGTGTGAAAATCTTGTCTTATTGAGGGCAAAATGTTTTTTTCCCCAAGGTGTAAAAACTACCCGTAAATTAATGTTTTAAAACAAGTTTACAAAAAGTTTTTTCTCTCTCTGTTTTCAATAAAGCCTTTGAATACAATTAGTCAAATTATTCAATTAAGCTATTTAGGTTGTTTGTCTTAGCTCTTGTATATTTAATGTCATTTAACATATGTGAAACAACCAGTAATAATTAATGAAATTAAATGTCTATTAAAAAGTGACTTACTTTTCTCTGTTGACTGCTGCGTTACTGAAGTTGTATCGCTAGAGGGAAGCAATCTGCGCAGTATCCGCGGCAAGTCCAGCAGGGTGATTCAAAGGGCAAAACCATTCGCGGGAGACCCATAAACAACCACAAGATATTTAACCATTCAAGTTTGTAAATCACTCATAAAGACGCTTAGTTTATATTGATTTAATATATTTCCCCCCCCCCCCCCCCCCGAAAAAGAACGAATGTTAAATTGTGTCTATTTAAAAACAATATCCCGATACATACCACCCCTTCACTTTCCGCTATGGTATGGCCCAACTTGTGAAGTGCGCTAACTTGTTACGTCACAGCCAGTGTTCTGAGTGTACACATAACTCAGAGACGGGACTATTATTCTACCGGAAAGTATATAAAAAAAACTATAAAATTATAATTAAAACTATAAGAACACTTTTCTCAAAAAGCCCAACATTTTTGTTACCCAAATGTACCTAGTAGTTTTCATTGTACTTTCGACCACACCAGGGTCAACTTTTATCCAGCCGCCATAGAATACCAAAGGGTATAAAAAAAAAGTAAAACACAGTGTAGTGTACCACAAGTCAATGTAACATTTATTATTTGACTGTAGTTAACAAAGGAATGTGTACAATTTACAACATATCGTTGCAGTTTTTTTTTCTCATAACATACTAATGCTTTTAACACACAACAATGTTAAATTGAAAAAAAGTTATGTCTTTTTTACATTGACAAAATACCACAAAAAGAACATAACAAAATATCACAATCAGAAAAATATAATGTGATATAATGTTCTATTAACTCTTAAGTGAATTTAATGATGATATATTCAAATATAAATGTAATCCGTGGTCCGGCAATTTATTTACCAATATTGCAATGTACTAATCATATAGTCATAGTCCTAAAGAAAACATGAAGACCTACTTACTGATGTCTTGTAAGTTACCAAAAGTTGCATGATTTCTTTTACTGAATTTTGATAAATATTGCATAAAGGATTAAAAGTTGTGTAACAATAAAGTTTAACTCATGCCTATAAAGGTTTGTCACATCCTGGTTAGCCTTGGACTAATATTTTCCATTTGGTCTAATTTGAACACATTCAAATTGTTATGGGAGGCTCATCCGAGCTTCAGAAATGGTGTGAATTTTCTGAAGATTGCTCTGAACTGAATACACACAAATAGATTTAGATTACCCCAAAACTAACTGCACAGATGTGAAAACCTTAAGCCTTGTACCAGCTGATGCTCCACATTAATGATTATTTTACAAATCTTTATAAGTCCTTAATTGGGGATTAGTTTATTTACTCGCAATCATGAATGACTAACATAGATAAACTTTCTTTCAAATATTTGAATCCAATCAAATAAAAGGCATGACATTAAAATGAATGACAAAACTGAACAAATAAATAATTGTCACTCTGTGACATTATTTCAAGAGTGTAAAACTGTTCAGATTGGTGGACTATTTATTCATTCATTCATCTACTAACCCACTTTGTTCCCTATTGGGGTCACAGGGGAATCTCCAGAACACATTGGGCGAGATACGGGGGGTATACCCTGAACAGGTCGCCAAACCATCGCAAGGCTATTTAAAATTGAGAGGGTTTGATTAAGTGACTGACGGGCTAGTGATCCTGATTGGATGAGTTTTTCGTCATCAGATTAAAAGACAAGACAGTCTGAATGCAGGAAGAAAGAGACATGTGAAGAATCAAAGAGTGGACGAGTGCAGTTCTTCTGTGAGATGTTCATTGCTGGTTGGAAGCGGCAGAGAGAGCCGTAGTGACTGCCTGTTACACACCGAATCTGGAGTGTGTGAGTAACCATGTTTAGGTTAACCTGTGCTGCATTTGAAATCTCTCAGAGAAGAGAGCAGGGTGATGCACTGCCTTAAGCAAGTATTCAGGTCTGAAACCTGCTGGAAGACTCAAACCTATAGCTATAGTTGAGGTCTTGCAAGCTCGGTGCTTTTTATTAATGTTTTCAGGGTCTGTTCTGGTTTGTTATTAGTTTGTTTTGCACCTGTTGCACAAAAAAACCCTTTCTCACAATGTCATAGAATACAAAAAAACATACTGAAAATAAGAAGAATTTGTTGCCGTGATGATTATAATGATGATTGCTGTCCAGGAGAATTCCTGCTTGATTATGCTGAGACTTCACTGTACCGAGCAACATGGGAAAGCACTTCACTAAAACCATCCTGAAAAGACAAAATACAGACATTATGTATTAATGCAATTTAAAAAACTAACCATTGAACTTAAAGGGGAAATATACCTCAGAGTGCTGAAAGGCAGGAATATTCCAGTGTATCCAATCTCAAAAGTTTTATCCACTCCTCAGGGTATTAAAGTCCGAAGGGAACTGGAACATGGAAGTCTCGGTGTGCTACAGATGAATCATTCGCTCAGTCGTAACATGAAGTCCAAGTCCAAACAGGGGGATGATGGTTGATCAACAACAATAACTTGAAATACTAGACTGTTTATAACATCACAGTTTATAACATCACAGAATTAAAGCAAAACCCACACACAAAGTTAAAAACTAATAAAGATAAACAAAAAGAAATGTGAGCATCAGCTGGTGGGAATCAGAAAGTATGTGTTCAGTATAGAGCACATACTTTCTGATACGATTAACAGGTGTGTACAGTGATGCTAACATCAGTGTACACAGCTGTTTTAAATGTTTTGGCCTGTGCATTTACCAACCCTAACCCAAACCCGCCCTGATGAATGCACAGGCCAAACTTCATAATCAGATATGGAATTATAGAATAATAGAAGAGCATTGACAACATTGCTTGCAGAAAATATTTTGACCTATAAATAATTAAAAATAATTTCAAATATCCATTCTAAATAAATATGATGAAAATAAAAATACGAGTGGAGAAGAATATGATGTTCCACTTTCCACATTATCAAAAAATTTAGATTTTAAGTTAATAACATGATCTTACCTCTGTATTACCTGCGAGATGAAAGTACACAGTAGACTGGATTGTGGTAACTGTAGTAGGTTTTCATGACTCCACAGTGCAGACAGTGTTGAGGTCGAGAGATGAAGATGAGGTCCAGCAGTGTATTCTTCTCTGTGGTTGCAGCAGTGATGACTTGAGCATATCCTTTAGACATGAACAGATCCAGTATTGGTTTGCTTGCACCGGATGAAAGGTTCTCATTGAAATCACCACAGACAACAATGGGATGACAATCCACAATCTCCAGTGCATCCAGAAGACTTCTCAGGTTGGACAGGAAGGATGTTACACTGTAGTCTGGAGGTCTGTAGACAGCAGCAATCAGTGCATGAAAGGGGGTTTCAATTTTCAAAGCCACAAACTCAAGGTCAGTCACATTGTGGACATACTGTTTTTCACGAGCTTGAATGTGATCTTTGATGTAAATAGCAACTCCACCACCATCGCGTTTAGCCAGCTGTGGAAAATTGGTGTAGGACACATGTCTGTTCCTTTTGAACATGTTGTAACCCTGTAGATGGAGACTCTCAGCAACAAAGGATCCTTTGAGATGAGTTTCGGTTAAGCACAAGACGTCAGCAAGACACAGCTCATGATGGCTCTTGATGTCATTGATATGAGACGGCAGTCCTTCCGTGTTATGGTGAACAACGGTCAGAATGTTGGATGTGCTCAGTGTTCGAGTCAGCTGAAGAAGAGGCATCATATCTTCCATGCTGGCTTGTTTCATGTTTTCCAGAGCTGCAGTGATTTCTGTATTTGCATATATTTTACGATCATCCATGTCCAGTAGATGCAGTCCCCTGAGAGAGGTCACTCTGCTGAGAGCTACGTACGCCATGCCAGGTTCAAAGATGTGCTTCAGTGAGACCACCGCTGAGTGTGTCGTCATACCTTGAACCTTGTGAATTGTACAAGCCAAGGCCAGTTTAATGGGAAACTGTCTGCGAATCACTCCTTTCTGTTTCAGATTCTCCTCTGCTCTCTCTATGTACACCAGATCAGATGGATTTCCTGGTTCTCTGTCGTGATGATTCTGTCCAGATGTTTCATTATCCATCCTGAGACCAAGCTTGGTGACATATGAAGATCCGTTTTGTTCAGAGGTCAAAATTCTGAGTAATGTAGCGAATGAACCATTGACTAAACCCTGAGAAATGTCCAGATTTCTAGTGAGCATGACGGGAGCTCCCTCAGCAACGTGAAGTGTGTCTGGTAATTCATTACTGGTTCCTTTAAAAGGTGTTGGCTGTTTTGTCATTCTTCCAGTTCGAGGATCCTTCTTATAATCATCAGCATCAATATTCATTGGATGAGAAAACAGTTGAGTTAATGTTGAAGAGTTGTGAGCATCCACCTGTTTATTGGTCGCAAAAATGTGCAGGACATCAGTTCGACAAAGTTGTGGTTCAGTGATGGCTTGTAAAAGCAAAGCTCTGTCTGCGTCTGATAACTCATCTGATTTGTCCTTGACTCTGATCCGGTTCAGCATTTCTGCAAAAGCAACATCATCTTTCTGCCGCATGATCTCTGTTAGAGTGATCATCTGAAAGTGTTCCTGCCACAGGTCGATCTCACACGTGGTCATATACGCACAGAGGTTTAGATTGTCGGACAGGAGGAAGCTGAAAGAAATCACCCACTGTTATCAGTGACATGCCTCCAAAGGGTTTCTGGCTGCCTTTGATCTGTTTGAGTCTGACATCCACGTAAGCAAAAAGATTTTTAGAGACCATGGAAATTTCATCAATTATCAGGATTTCAGCATTTATCAGCTCTGATCTCACTTCATCCAGTTGGTTTCCCAGGCCTTGAAACGGTGGCTTGAGGCTTCTCGGCAGCTTGAGCAGAGAGTGCAGTGTTGTGCCGGATATATTAAAGGCTGCAGTTCCAGTGAAAGCTGCTAACAGGACAGTAGGTCTGGATATGTCTGGCTCCTCAGCGTGTCTCTGCTGTTTCCTCAGTATTTTAGAAGCTTCTGAGTGGATGCATTTAATGAGATGTGACTTTCCTGTTCCAGCTCCACCATTGATGTAAAAGAAGAACTGATCTGGATTAAGGCCGCACACTCGTTTAATGCACCAGTCTCTGACTGTATAAAACACACAGGCTTGTTTCTGGTTCAGATTCTGAAACATTCGGCGTAGTACAGTGGGGTCAATAGCTGGTTGCTCTCTGATGGCTCTGGCTTCTGTTACAGCATTAAACTGACGATTAAAGTCTGGCACGTTTTCCTGTTCATTTTCAGGTTGTGGCTCTCTGGCTTGAAGTTCTTCAATACACTCTAATCTCACTACTTCAGATTCAGGGGCCAGGTTACACCATTCGTCGATCACACCTCTGTTCTGGTCGTACTTCTCAACAGCTTCCTCAATCTCTTCACTGTTTTTCTCATATTTGTCCTTGTTTTCTTTGACAATTACTCTGACGCTCTCAGAATGGTCAGATCCTCGTAGCTGTACCCAGCCGCTCTCATAAAAAGATTCATATGTGGGTAAGGAAAGCCTTTTCAGTTCCAGCTCTGATCGGAAAGGAAGGTAGAGCTTAAGCAATGTGCCGTAAAATTTCTCAGAGTCTTTCTGCTGTGAGCAGCGGTGAAATCTGATGATGGCAGGCTTGTCATGTTTTCTCCTCTGAATAAATCCCATCTCATTCAGCAAGGGAAGGACATCTTTACGTTGAGTCTCTTTGCCGTAGACAAATCGACAAGTAGCTGCAAAATCGGCCAAACACATCAACTCAAACTCTGGAGTTTCAGGTCTGCATTTGTATTTGTCCATCAGTGATGTCATCCAAACATTTGCACATTCTGGTGTTGTGTTCTCCAGGTATGAAAGGGGACGGCTCATTTTTAATGCATTGTCATCTGTTGGTATGAACACAACGCCACGAGAACACTTCTTCATGTTGATGCCACATGCACGAGTCACACACTCCTGAGCGCTGATCTCTCTCTTTTTGGAATACGCCTGCATGACGGCCCTCATTTCATCACATTCGTTGATGTTTTCTCTGTCCGAGTTCTGAATGACGGTTTTGAGGTATTCAGATAGTCCCGCCTCTTTTTTTGTTATATAAGAAGTTAAGTACATCACGCACGAAAAAGCGTTCAGAATATAACTTACATCAATATTCGCATCCCATGCTTCCAGCAGATGAGGATTATAGCCATTCACCCAGCAATCCTTAGGGTCGCGTTTCAGAATGATGGCGCTGGATTTGTTCATCATGTTGAGACATCGTTCATAATCACTCAGTGTTAAACCACATTGATCCAGAAGCTGCTGCAAACTGAGAGAAGCTGTTTCAGGTTCCATTAGCAACATGTTCAGTGGTCTGAGCTTTTTCTTGGCTTCTTCAACATTAACCTCCTCACCAGGTCTCGTAATCATGGTCTTTCTGCTCGGTGGTTTAGGAAATCCAAATCTACATCCAGAGCCGGGGCTTTTGAAACATGTTCTTGAGTGTTGTTTACTGTGCATTTGAACTTCCTTCACTTTCTTGTGTAATTCAGGTTGTTTATGTGGGTCAGGAAGCTGAGCTGTGATGTATTTAGAGACAAAATCACAGATAATTTGATCAGGATCTTCCTCAAACACAGGTGCACCTTCTACCCAGATGAGACAGTGTATGTGAGGGCTTCCTCTGTGCTGAAATTCCACTCTGTAGAAGTAGTCCATGACTTTACCCAGAGGTTGTGCTGGAGATAAGATCAAATCTCTGAATAAAGCTTCAACACGTTTATCAAACATACGCATCGTTGTCACTGGATTACTCCGTAATATGTCACACTTTGCTGCCCAGTCCAGATCCTCAAAGTCAACTTCTTCACCTTGCTGAGTTTTTATTACCTCAATGACTTCAGGCCAACGCATTTCTGCTGCTGAGAACGTACAGAAGAATGTAGGAGTCCCCAGTTGTCTGATCATGGCAAAAAGATCTCTGGTTGTTTTCTCCCAGTAAGCTGGTGTTCCTCTCAGTGGCTGCATGAATCTCACTGCATCTCTATTCCTCACCAGTTTCTCAACCTCACGTTTATCTTGTAACATTTGTGACGTTATTCTCCGTCCATCTCTGGTCACTGGTTTTCCTTTACGTAACTGGATAGTCATGCTGGAAGTGGCTAAGTGTATTTCAGTCACAAACTGAGCAAAGAACAAGTAATTTGTGTCTCTGGCAAAGCGTTCATCAATACAGAAAAGCCTTGATTTGAAATAACTACTAGGTGTTAATTTAATACGTCTCTGTTCATCAAGTGTGTTTAGACCAGTAGGGAACTGCACCGGGAATGCCATCGCCTCCAGTTTAGGTGTTTGGAAAAAGCTGACTGGACTGTTTCTTTCAGCAGGGGCAACTGAGTAGATTCCTTCACTAAAACATAATATTTCCTCTGCAACATCAGGAGGCTGAAGACATGAATCTAGAGCGAAACCTCCATTGGGCATATCACCTTCCTGTTCTGCATCATTTCTCTGTTCCTCAGGGTTAACATCATCTTGTAGCATGTCACAGTTTTGCTGTTCATCTTCAGGATTGTTTTGCATCTCTTGTAATGCATTTTGTTCGAATCTGTCGATCTCCATGAGATCATCTTCTCCATATTCATCATCATCATTATCATCATCATCATCCTCATCTGGAAGTGTTGGGTCACATAACTCAGCCTCATCTCTGATACTCACATCCTCATACTGTGGGTGGATCTGTTTGAGTTTATGGAGAGCCTGTATAAGTTTTGACCAGGTTACCGTCTGGAACAGCTGATGACCTCCGTAACTCAACCGTCTCTTCAGTTTCACTCTCAGAACCTGTGAGTCACTTCTCAATCTGGGCAGAGCATTCACGGTTTCCTGGATCTCACTGGGCACACAGACTATATTTCCACAGATTTGTTGTTGTCTTCCTTTCGGCAATGGGATTATTTTTCCAAATGCAATAACCTTTGAAACTAGATGTCTCTCCAGAATATTTAGATCGGACAGTTCAGGTGGGATTTCAACAAGCTCCAGATTGTTGGTCATTGCAAGAGGTGGCATGGCTCCATTTTTCAGGTAACTGTGGCAGGTGTGACAGATCCACTCTTTCTTTCTCTCTGCTGGAGCTTTGCATTGGTTTCTGCAGTGATCATCACAATAATGAACATATTTACCTGACAGACATGATTCAACCACCTCTCGTTTTTTAACGTAACATGATCTTTTACACAGCCGTACTTGGTTTGGAAATGAGGCCTTATGACACACAGTGCACACATGGGTTGGACCAGCTTTTATGTTTAATCTGAAAACAGATATGGCCTGTTGGATCAAAGGGTTGTCAGTCTGGTGAAGCTGCCTGTTCATCTTACTGTATTTCCTTTTTATCTTCATTGCACATCTTATCTTGCAGATAGTCCGATAGTTAACATTATGCTCATATCTCTTTCTCATTATACGTTTCATGAGCTGTCTGTGTTGAATTCTGAATTGTTTGTCGTGTGCATATCGCTGAGTAATATAAGATCGCTGTCTCAGTCTGTAATCTGCATCAGTACTATAACGCATAGTTACATACTTCTTTTGTTTACATCTGAAGTTAGTATCAGTTCTATAGCGCCCAGTTACATAATGTTTCTGCTTATTCTTGAAGTTAATATCTCTTCTATAGCGCTCAGTTACATAATGTTTCTGCTTATTCTTGAAGGTAATATCTCTTCTATAGCGCTCAGTTACATAATGTTTCTGCTTATTCTTGAAGGTAATATCTCTTCTATAGCGCTCAGTTACATAATGTTTCTGCTTATTCTTGAAGTTAATGTCTCTTCTATAGCGCTCAGTTACATTATGTTTCAGTTTATTCTTGAAGTCAATATCACTTCGATAGCGTTCAGTAGTGTATTGTATTTGCCTCTGCCTCATGGCAATGTTGTTTCTGTACTGTGTTCTTATAAAACATTTTTTCTTCTCTCTATATTCAGCATTTTTTTTATATTTTCTGGTTGACTTACATTTTTTCTCTTCTATTTTGGCTTTCATTTTTTCTTGTTCAGTTTTTGTTGAGTTCATTATTTTTCTCATAGCTCGTTTTCTTTGCTGTGTATTCAGTTTAGACAGTTTATGAGAGATATTTGATAAATCAGGGAGAGTGGCACTTTTATCTGCAGTGGGTATTTTTGACTCACATTGAGGATGTGATTGCAGAAAAATCGAGCAGACTTCGTTTGATGACTGAGATTTTCGGGCATCGGCGACTGAAGAAAAATGGGGCTCTTGTTGATTTTCTGATGATGAAGAAACCATATTAGTGTAAGCAGATTGGTGTGTGTTGTGAAACTGGATGAAATGACATGAAGACAATGAATTTGATTTTTCGACATAGTCATTGAAACCAACAAGTGCAGCAGGGCGAGATGTAGATCTGGATTCATCGTTCAGGTCGACCATGTCCTCGCTCACAAAAGCAACAGGTTTCAGTTCATAGTTACACGATGACTGTGTTCCTAATATCTTGTGACACTGTTGCAGTCTATTAATCAAATCACTGAGATGTGTGAAAGTTACCATTACAGCAGTTCCAGATGTTTGTGAGATCGCTGATAGAGGCAATGCGTTTTCTCTTCTCGCGTGTGGATCAAACAATCCGTATCTGCCCGATCTGGTTCTGAATACAGCGATGCACAATCCCGACATTAATAATAATGCATACTGCACATCGGATAATAAACAGCTCAAACCTGCTTCTAGATCGAGGAAGTAATCAACAGTTCCAGGTAACGGGTCTCCAAAAGTGCCATATCGGGAAAGATGCGATTGGTCAACAGTTAATGTGTTCGTGCGCGCCTCTGCGTGGCCCGGAAGCTCGTCTGTAGACAAATGGATGCTTGAAGGAAAGCGTTTTCTGGCCTCTTTATACATCTCATTACCTTTATCCAGAACAAGGTCAAGGTCTGCACTGGTGATGTTTTCGTTCTCGTAAAGGAAGGCAAGGAACGTGAGGGAGTTACAGGTGCACTGATGGTTTCTATAGTTACCGTATTTCTGAGCTGCTTGGCTGCGGGAGGCACAGACGCGTGTTTCAGGAGATTGGTCCGTTGGAGTTGAGAAGTCTGAACCAAAAACTTTGCGACAGCCACTCCTCACCAAACTATTATCTGACACTGCGGGTACACGGAGAGATGGCGGAGACTTCTGGACGCATTCAGCAAGGGATGGATCAGACGCGGGTACCTGGGCATCAGTCTCAAGGCGTTCGGTTGGGTCACGTGTTACGGAACACTGCAAACCTGAAGTTCTCTGCCAGCGGAGCTTCGCAGCTTCTGATCTCTTACCCTTCCTTGGCATTGTAGACTTACTTTAAAATCACAGCTGGTAAACAATGTTTAAATTTCACTTAGTTCGTTATATTATTTAGGATAGACGAAAACTACTCAGAGATTTAACCCAAATAACTATTACAATACACTTTATAAAATATATTATTTTACAAAGTAACAAGCACAATCCCTTATTTGCAAATTACTTAACTATACCGTGTATATTGTTTTAATTTATGTTTTATAAAATCAGTTTATATTTTAACTGTTTGACAACAGCACAATGTATTATCGTTAGTTTAAAGTTATAAAAGTAATATGAGTTAATATTCAACACAGGAATTAATAAATATATGAGATGTGTGTGCGCTCTTCGTAGCAGAAGTCAAGCACTGGATCACAGAATCGGGAACTCTGGGTCAGCACAGGAAACAGCCACTCCACAATAATCCACTCCTTTCTCTCTGATGTCTGTTTTTATTAGAGCTCAGAACAGTTAAACACAGACAGGAACTTTACAAGAATGACTGTGTATCAAAGAGATATAATGACAAACAAACCTGAATACAAACCAAAAGTTTGGAATAATCGGCAAGAACAATTATCAGGAACAGTTAAGAGTGCTCAGATTCTATCAATGTGTGTGCAAACTTTATCTTTACACAATATAAAGATGAGCACTTCTAAGTAAAACTTACAACTATATTAACTTTGCCAAATAGCTAGTTTATGTCAAATATATGTTTTAATGTGATACAGTGTTTGTATTAACTTTGTGGCAAAGTATTCCTCTTAGTCAAATTTGTAATTTTTTTAAATAAAAATGCGAAATTTTAATAGGTATGTAATGAGTAAAATGGAATGGTACAATGTGAAATGTGATTATAGTGTTATAATGTGATTATAGTGTTATAAAGTGTTGTTATAATGTGATTAGCAATTAAAGTGATTACGTGCAAGATAGAGACAGAGAGAGAGAGAGCGGGTGAGAGCAGAGAAACTCTCAGGGCCAATAATACAGATAGACCAGGCACTTTCAACCTGAGGTGTTCAAATAGTAGGCGTTCAAATAGTAGTAGTCAAATATTCAAGCCAAAAAATAGTAGTTCAATAATAGTGTTCCAAAATCAGATAGAATATTAGGTTCGATAGATTAGAGGGATAGCAAGGTAGAATAGGCCAAAATGAGACAGAGCGGTAGGGACAGGAACGATAGAGAGCCTGGGACAGTGGCAGGCTTAGAGTTAGAGAGGTGTTGGACAGCAGGGTACCTGTAACACACAAACAGAAACAAATCACAAAGTTGTTCCTATGTAACAAAATCTAATAATGTTCCACTTGAAATGTTACTGAACAGCCCTGGTATATATATCATAAGAAGAGCATTAAAACGTTTGTCATCAGTTTAGAAAAACCAAGCAATTAATGAGGAATAATAATGTTGGCTTTTTATTTTAAATGCCATTAACTATTATCTATAGCATGGCAGAGCAGTGGTTGGTCTTTTAGTTAGAAGTTTGCATGTTTTTGCTGTGCTTGCAAGGGTTTCCTCCGGGTACTCTGTTTTCCCCCACAATCCCAAAAACATGCGTCAGGTTAATAGATTAATCTAAATTCCCCTTGGGTATGAATGTGTGTTGCCCTGTGATGAACAGGCAATTTGTCAAGGGTGTACCCTGCGCTCTTGTCTGAACTGCGCTGAAAATTGGCACCAGCAGACCCCCATGACACCAAAAGGGAACAAGCGGGTAAGAAGAGGAATGAATGAATGAATCAATAATAATAATAATCTGCAGGATGACTAAAGATCAACTGATAAATTAATTAGATACTATGTTTTAGCTAGCACTTCACCTTTTATTCTGTTCTTCAATCATCAACATTGTGCTTTGGCTTCATTTTCTCATTTTGGAAACTATACATTAAAAGCTATTTTTATTTCCACATATCCTTCTAAATGTGACTATATTGGTACTACACATGTAAATTGCTTGCTCCAATATGAGAAAAGCCTTTCAAAGCTGTCATTTTCCAAACAAAATAAAGCATGGATTACAACTGAGTCTGGGTTGAGCAAAGTTGTTTATGATTCGTGGGTTAGTTGCCCTCATCAATAGATGAATATCCATTTAACCGTAAGTAACCAAATAGTAATAACATATTTATGGATTCAATGCTGTGCATTTGTTGATCTGGTTCTGTAGATGCAAATTGTCCCAGAAACACATTTCATTTTTAAACAATACATCAATGTCATTCACTTACAGTATCTTGCTTAAACCCCTGGTTAACACCTAAATCATTACCAAATGATAATTTCTGTATGAACTTACTGTCTAGGATCCAGAATGCCACAGACACTTTGAGTATTGTACTAGAGGAGAAGAATAAAAAAGTAGAGATTAGTATTTGAATTCAGAAATTTATATGAACGTGTGAGTGAATGTTGCCCTGCGATGTACTGGCAACCTGTCAAGGGTGTACCCCAACCTCTGGGCCAATGTGTGCTAGAGATGGGCACCAGCAGAACACCATGACCCAAAAGGGAATAAGCGGGTTGGAAAATGAATCAATGTAGTTTCTCTTTGCAAAGAAGTTGCAATATGTTTGCTGTCTCTTGCCACCCTACCAAATCTAACAGTCATTCAAATACTCAATTATGGTTCGGCACAAAACAGTAACTATAACTATTTCTGCTGAGATGGCGTACTATATTGGGTTGTACAATCATTATTAAAAGTAATGTTTTTTTCTGAGACGAAATGCACAAATCAAATGGTAACTTACGTCTACTGTAATGCTGGGGTCATCAACAGGAAATGGTACACAGCAGACGAAGAAAGTCATGGGAGTTCAAGGTGTCCAAAAGGTGTTGTTATTTAAAAAAAAAAAAGAGAAATAAGTTAAACACTATTAGTACAAAACAGGAACTTGAGGCTTAACGATTCCATACAGTATTACTTAGTGTCTATAGTTGATTTCTCTGAATACTTGATGGTGTTTTCAGAAGAATATCATCAATACACAGCATTTCAATAACAATTCACCAGGGTGCAGATTTCAACAGAAGTTTATTTATTCTAAGAGAAAAAACAAGGCCGTTTATAGAACAACTGGTTTCACACTTATATAGAAACTGAAATAAAACTTTTGAAATGACCGCATAATGAACACACATTAGGTGTGTGGCAGCAACATTAGTCCTTTGCAACTTTACACGATGCAAGTGGTTACATACATTCCTGTTTTACTGGTTATATGTTCTTTTGTGAAAAGCTGAAAACACGCTAAACTTATTTGAAGTAAATTGAACCAGTTAGAAGGTTGCCGGTTTACTGCTCCCCAGCAGGAAACTGAATGAATGAACCAATGAAATATACCCCAGAATAACGCTACATTACATTACATAACATTACGCTAGTACATACTGAGGGCAATGGTACCCTTTTCAACACTAAGTTTGAAGGCAATGGAAGCCGTTTTACACTAACGTTACACCAGTCTTTAATTTGACATTGTACGCAGTTCTGACAATTTTACAACCAACTGCAATTTTCTAAAAGTATTTAACGTAGCCAGTCTACAATTCTGGAGGAACCCCTTGACTGTTACGTAACGTTAAATGCCTGAAACACGAGCTAATGCTACCGCTACGTCTGTTACTAATACTATTGACGATTTAAAAATCATTTATTTGTAGCTTTTTGAGCGAACATACGTCTCGATTCAGAATACGACATGTACAAGTGATAAACAAACAGTAAACCGAGCTTAATACGATTAAATATCTTATAAAAACAGAAGACATTAAACGTAGACGGCACTTACCGGAAGGGACGAGAAGAAAAGCGCGGTAATTCCGTGAACGCGCACGCCTCAGGAAACACGCATCCACGTCTTGTTTTGCTCGGCGGTTCAACTACGCTTTCAAAGCACCATTGTGTAGTTAAATCTAACGTAAATCTATTTTAAACGTAAAGTACATAAATGCTTTATTGGTTTTGAGGCAAATTTATTCCCCCTAAATTGAGCATTAAAAGCATTTTGCTTGTATTTAGAGTGAACAAATGAATTCCTTATTAATTTACCTTTTTTCGTTTACTGTGCCTTTCAGCAAAGATATTAGATTTGAACCTTAACTCAGTTTTGGCTTTTATAACCACTCTTTTGCTGTTTTTAATAACCAGGCTGTTGCTACAACTCTTCAAAATATTTTCATGATATTTTCTACTTGATATGTGGTTGCTATGGAGGGGTCAGTGACATAACATAATATTCCCTTTGTCACTATTAGTAAAAAAGCCTGTTGTTTGTATGTTTTCCCAAGCTGTGATAGAGACATACCAAATTGGTTGCTTTGGTAAATGGTGTCGCTGCTATGGAGGGGTCAGTGACAATATTTCCTCCGAGTCATTGTGAGTGAAACTAACCAACCCCCAAGTCTTTAGCAATTTCCCAAGCTGAGATAAAGAAATGCCAATCTGTTTGCTATGGAGGGGTTTGTGCCATAATGTTGCCTTTGTACCTACTAGTAAAATAGACAAACCCTCTATGTCTGTAGCATTGTACTAGGCTAGATAGAGATATGCCAATTGGGTTGTTATGGTAACCAGTATGGTTATGAAGTAGGGTAATTTCATTATAACATTATCCCAGTAGCAGAATGAGTAAAACAAAAAAAAAAAACCCTGCGTCTATAGCATTTTCCTAAGTTGAGATAGAAATGTGTCGATTGGGTTACTATGGTAACCAGTATGGTTACTATGGAGGGGTCATTGACATAATATATTGATCCCTGTGTGACTACAAGTAAATTACACCAACCCCCATATCACTAGCATTTTCCAAAGCTGAGTTAGAGATGTGTCAATTTGGTTGCTATGGTAACCAGTATGGTTGCTATGGAGGGGTCAGTGACATTATATAATGTTCCCTGTGTGACTACGAGTCATTTAGACCAACTCCTGTGTCTCTCTCATTTTCCTAAGCTGAGATAGAGATGTGTCAATTTGGTTGCTATGGTAACCAGTATGGTTGCTATGGAGGGGTCAGTGACATTATATAATGTTCCCTGTGTGAATACAAGTCATTTAGACCAACTCCCGTGTCTCCCTCATTTTCCTAAGCTGAGATAGAGATGTGTCAATTTGGTTGCTATGGTAACCAGTATGGTTGCTATGGAGGGGTCAGTGACATTATATAATGTTCCCTGAGTGACTAAAAGTCATTTAGACCAACTCCCATGTCTCTCATTTTTCTAAGCTGAGATAGAGATGTCAATTTGGTTGCTATGGTAACCAGTATGGTTGCTATGGAGGGGTCAGTGACATCATATAATGTTCCCTGTGTGACTACAAGTCATTTAGACCAACTCCCGTGTCTCTCTCGTCTTCTTAAGCTGAGATAGAGATGTGTCAATTTGGTTGCTATGGTAACCAGAATGGTTGCTATGGAGGGGTCAGTGACATTATATAATGTTCCCTGTGTGACTACAAGTCATTAGACCAACTCCCGTGTCTCTCTCATTTTCCTAAGCTGAGATAGAGATGTGTCAATTTGGTTGCTATGGTAACAAGTATGGTTGCTATGGAGGGGTCAGTGACATTATATAATGTTCCCTGTGTGACTACAAGTCATTTAGATAAACTCCTGTGTCTCTTATTTTCCTAAGCTGAGATGGATATGTGTCAATTTTGTTGCTATGGTAACCAGTATGGTTGCTATGGAGGGGTCAGTGACATTATATAGTGTTCCCTGTGTTACTACAAGTCATTTAGACCAACTCCCGTGTCTCTAGCATTTTCCTAAGCTGAGATAGAGATGTCAATTTGGTTGCTATGGTAACCAGTATGGTTGCTATGGAGGGTAAGTGACATTATATAATGTTGCCTGTGTGACTACAAGTCATTTAGACCAACTCCCGTGTCTCTCTCATTTTTCTAAACTGAGATAGAGATGTGTCAATTTGGTTGCTATGGTAACCAGTATGGTTGCTATGGAGGGGTCAGTGACATTATATAATGTTCCCTGTGTGACTACAAGTCATTTAGACCAACTCCTGTGTCTCTATCTTTTTCCAAAGCTGAGATAGAGATGTGTCAATTTGGTTGCTATGGTAACCAGTATGGTTGCTATGGAGGGTCAGGTACCTCAATGAATGTTCCCGGGGTTGCTATTAGTGAAACAAACTCACCCCCATGTCTCTAGCATTTTCCTAAGCTGAAATAGAGATGTGTCAATCAGGTTGCTATGGTAACCATTATGGTTGCTATGGAGGGGTCATTGACATTATATAATGTTCCCTGTGTGACTATAAGTCAATTAGACCAACTCCTGTGTCTCTGGCATTTTCCTAGGCTGAGATAGAGATGTGTCAATTGGGTTGCTATGGAAATTAGTCTGGTTGCTATGGATGAATTGGTGACATCATGTTCTAATCTACATTCAACTTAGATCAATATAAAACAACTCCCATGTCTCTACGATGTTCCACTTAGAAGATATTTGACATTCAAAAATGATGTTGAAAAGTGGGCGTGGCTTGTTGAATTAATGTTAAATCATAAGCATTGATTGGCTGGATTAGTTATATGTATACTTAATGTTGCTTTGACTCTCCATTGTGAACCAATTACAAAAGCTATTTTACAATAGGATTGTATTGGAATCAATTGCCCCATTGAAATGAATGGCAGCAATGCATCTCTATGGCCCATTGTGAGTCTCTGGGAAGGCTAAGCCAATCAAATTTCGTTATTCAAATTAGTTGATTAACAGCTGCCTCCAACTGCCACTTTTGAAATCGAGGAGACATTTCTCAGATGTTGACCATGCCTCAAACAAATAAACATTACAGAAGAACCGTTAGACATATCGAGATGATTCTTTCTTTGTGAGAAGCAGAAGGCCTCAATGAAGATTATGATGTAAATTTTTTAACGATATGTGGAAAATTCTAGGAGTTATGGCGAGTTAGAAAAAGCCTTAATTTAAAACTTTGGAGCATCATTTTCTGGGTGAAATGCATTGATCTTAATGGAGCAATTTGCTTCCCTAGTTAAGGTTTAGCCCTCCTAGTTTAAAAACCGTAGGTCCTATGAAAGAAACAACTGCATCTTTGGAAAGAGGACAAATTTCTCTACTACTTTAATATAAAATTTGTGCATAAAGGGTAAAGTTTAGTTTAGGAGAGAGGAATTGATGAAGAAGTTTAAGAAGTAAAAAATTAGAGTGGAAGCTAGAGTGGAGCAGAATTAGGTCAAAATCCAAATTCTTCATTAAACTTAAACTGTGATTTATAAAATTCTGTAAAAGATATGAAAAAGCTGAAAACATCTTTTAAAAGCTGAAAATGAGTTGAATTGTTTAAAATTTGAATGATTGCTCTAGCTGAAAGTATGCTGAAGTTATGAAGGTTGAAAAAAGCTGAAGATTTAAAAGAGATTTGAAGTGTTTCCCATTCATTTCAATGGGAAAAAATATTTTAAATAAAGTTGAATTTTATAAAAAGTATAAAAGTTTGAAAAGTGATATGTAATAGCAACCTAGTCTGAAAAAAGCTGAACATTTTAAAGTTTGAATGGTGTTTCTAGTGCAAAGTATGCTGAAGTAGTTGGCTTTTCAAAAAAGGGGGGGAATAAAAATAATAAAAAAAACTAGAATATGCATTTCCTAGCGGAAAATGCGTGTGAATGCAGAGAGCTGAAAATGAAAGCAGGCTGAAAGTATCTGAAAAAAATCTAAAGTTGAAAGGTGAAGCTGAAAGGTAAAAGATTTGAAAGTTGAAAGTTTGAAATGTTGAAAAGTGAAGCTGAAAGGTGAAAGCTGAAAGTGTCAAAAGTTGAAAGTGGAGGCCGAAAGGTGAAAAATTATAAAGTTGAAAACGTATAAAGTTGAAAGAAGAAGTATTGTAAAGTTGAAAGTGTCAAAAGTAGAAAGTGGAAGCTAAAGGTGAAACATTTGAAAGTTGAAAGTGTCAAAAGTTGAAAGTGGAAGCTAAAGGTGAAACATGTGAAAGTTGAAAGTGTCAAAAATTGAAAGTGGAAGCTGAACGGTATAATATTAGTAAGTTGAAATTCTGTCTAGCATTTTCCTAACCTAAGATAAAGATATGCCAATTGCGTTGCTATGGTAAAAAGTCTGGTTGCTCTGGACAGGTCATTTACATAATAGAATATTCCCAGTGTCACTCTGAGGGAAATGAATCAACCCCCATGTCTCTAGCATTTCCCTGAGCTGAGTTAGAGATATGACATTTGGGTTGCTATGATAACTATTATGGTTGCTATGGAAATGTCATTGACATTATCTAATGTTTCCTGTGTCACTATGAGTGAAACAAAACAACCCACATGTCTCTAGCATTTTCCAAAGCTGATATAGAGATATGGCAATTTGGTTGCTATGGTAACCAGTTTGGTTGCTATGGAGGGGTCATTGACATTATATATTGATCTCTGTGTGACTACAAGTAAATTACACAAACCCCCATGTCTTTAGCATTTTCCTAAGCTGAGATAGAGATGTGTCAATTTGGTTGCCATGGTAGCCAGTATGGTTGCTAAGGAGGGGTCAGTGACATTATATAATGTTCCCTGTGTGACTACAAGTCATTTAGACCAACTCCCGTGTCTCCCTCATTTTCCTTAGCTGAGATAGAGATGTGTCAATTTGGTTGCTATGGTAACCAGTATGGTTGCAATGGAGGGGTAAGTGACATTATATAATGTTCTCTGTGTGACTACAAGTCGTTTAGACCAACTCCCGTGTCTCTCTCATTTTCCTAAACTGAGATAGAGATGTGTCAATTTGGTTGCTATGGTAACCAGTATGGTTGCTATGGAGGGGTAGGTGACATTATATAATGTTCCCTGTGTGACTACAAGTCATTTAGACCAACTCCCGTGTCTCTCGCATTTTCCTAAACTGATATAGAAATGTGTCAATTTGGTTGCTATGGTAACCAGTATGGTTGCTATGGAGGGGTCAGTGACATTATTTAATGTTCCCTGTGTGACTACAAGTCATTTAGACCAACTCCCATGTCTCTCTCATTTTCCTAAGCTGAGATAGAGATGTGTCAATTTGGTTGCTATAGTAACCAGTATGGTTGCTATGGAGGGGTCATTGACATTATATAATGTTCCCTGTGTTACCACAAGTCAGTTAGACCAACTCCCGTGTCTCTCTCGTTTTCCTAAGATGAGATAGAGATGTGTCAGCTGGGTTGCTATGGTAACCAGTATGGTTGCTATGGAGGGGTCCTTGACATTTTATAAGGTTCCCTGTTTGACTACAAGTCAATTAGACCAACTCCTGTGTCTCTAGCATTTACCTAGGCTGAGATAAAGATTATCCAATTTGGTTGCTATGGTAAATAATCTGGTTGCTATGGATGAGTTAGTGACATCATGTTGTAATCTACATTCAACCTAGATCAATATAAAACAACTCCCATGTTTCTACGATGTTCCACTAAGAAGGTATTTGACATTCAAAAATGATGTTGAAAGTGGGCGTGGCTTGATGAATTTATGTTAAATCATAAGCAATGATTGGCTGGATTATTAATGTGCATCCTTAATGTTGCTTTGAATCTCCATTGTGAACCAATTACAAAAGCTCTTTTACAAAAGGATCATATGGGAATCAATTGCCCCATTGAAATGAATGGCAGCAATGCATCTCTATGGGCCATTGTGAGTCTATGGGAAGGCTAAGCCAATCAAATTTCGTTATTCAAATTAGTTGATTAACAGCTGCCTCCAACTGCCACTTTTCGAATCGAGGAGACATTTCTCAGATGTTGACCATGCCTCAAACAAATAAACATTACAGAAGAACCGTAAGACATATCAAGATGATTCTTTCTTTGTGAGAAGCAGAAGGCCTCAATGAAGATTATGATGTAAATTTTTAACGATATGTGGAGAAATCTAGGAGTTATGGCGAGTTAGAAAAATCCTTTATTTAAAACTTTGGAGCATCATTTTCTGGGTGAAATGCATTGATCTTAATGGAGCAATTTTCTTCCCTCGTTAAGGTTTAGCCCTCCTAATTTAAAAACCGTCGGTCATATGAAAGAAACAACTGCATCTTTGGAAAGAGGACAAATTTCTCTACTACTTTAATAATAATTTTGTGCATAAAGAGTAAAGTTTAGTTTAGGAGAGAGGAATAGATCAAGAAGTTTGAGATGTGGAAAATTAGAGTGGAAGCTAGAGTGGAGCAGAATTAGGTCAAAATCCAAATTCTTCATAAAACTTAAACTGTTATTTATAAAAATCTGTAAAAGATATGAAAAAACTGAAAACATATTTTAAAAGCTGAAAATGTGTTAAATTGTTTAAAATTTGAATGATTGCTCTAGCTGAAAGTATGCTGAAGATATGAAGGTTGAAAAAAAAGCTGAAGAGTGAAAGAGAGTTGAAGTGTTTCCCATTCATTTCAATGGGAAAAATATTTTAAATAAAGTTAAATTTTATAAAAAGTATAAAAGTTTGAAAAGTGATATGTAATAGCAACCTAGTCTGAAAAAAGCTGAACATTTTAAAGTTTGAATGGTGTTTCTAGTGCAAAGTATTCTGAAGTAGTTGGCTTTTCAAAAAAGGGGGGGAATAAAAATAATAAAAAAAATAATAATAACTAGAAAGTGCATTTCCTAGCGGAAAATGCGTGTGAATGCAGAGAGCTGAAAAGGGAATGCTCAAATTGCTGAATTCCTTGGCTGAAGAGTGAAACATTAGAAAGGTTCAAAAGCTGAAGCTGAAACATTGTAAATTTGAAATATGTAAAGTTGAAAGTGGATGCTGAAGGGTGAAAAATTAGAAAGTAGAAAGTGTTAAAAATGAAAAGTGGGAGCTGAAAGGTAAAACATTAGAAAGTTAAAGTGTCAAAAGTTGAAGCTAAAGGGTGAAACATTATAAAGTTGAAAATGTCAAAAGTTGAAAGCTAAAGCTGAAACATTGTAAACTTTAAATATGTAAAGTTGAAAGTGGAAGC
>SRMA01024435.1:0-34643 GCA_007224835.1 Danionella cerebrum
ATTCATTCATTCATTTTCATTCCCGCTTATTCCCTTTCGGGGTCATGGGGGTCTGCCAGTGCCTATCTCCGGCACACATTGGGCGAGAGGCGGGTGTACACCCTGGACAGTTCACCAGTCTATCACAGGGCAACATTCACACACATTCACACCCTAAGGGGAATTTTAGCTTATTCAATTAACCTATCCGCATGTTTTTGGGGATTGTGGGGGAAACCGGAGCACCCGGAGGAAACCCACGCCAGCACAGGGAGAACATGCAAACTCCTTCCAGGAAGGTCACCGGCGAGCCTCGAACCGACAACCTTCTACCTGGAAGAAGGCCTCAGTGCTACCCACTGCGCCACTGTGCTGCCCATGCGTCAATTAACGAATCACCAATGAAACCACCAATCAACATCATCAATAATAATCGAAAAAGGAAATTGCAGAGAACAAATCTGGGGATCGGCTAGTTGGCATGTGCAGTTTGATCATGGCGTTTCAGTTAACACTTAGAAGTGTTTTCTCTTTTCACACACCGGTGCGTTTGCCAATCACACCCGCTGATTTGAACTGGGCGACGTGGCCCAGCTCTTGTTTTATTTTGATTTCAAACATAATGTTTAGGTTTCAAAAAGGTTGCCAGCTTTGATATTTCTGTGTTTTAAACAAACATTACAAGAGTTATGAGGCATTATTTGCAAAGTAATTCAGATTATAATTTAAGAAAACGTGAAATCGTCTTTCAGACCCCAAATCAGTGCCTTCAGTGGCATCTAGTGGCGAAAAGAAGAATTAACCCTAGGAAGTACAAGACCTGTGATATGGCTTCAAAATTCTGGCACAAAAAAAAGGACAATGGAACAAAAAATGCTTGGAACAGAGTATAAGGTTTAGGAGAGGTTCACTTGTATTTGTTTTTGATAACATTTTCATATTGTTTTGAGCTTGTCTTTGTTTTTGGCAGGATTGAAGAATTTAAACTTGGTCTCAACAAATATGTTTTTGATATAAATCATAATACAATCAGAATTGTATTTTTGTACAATTACTGGTTTGTTGTGGAATTGTTGTGTAACGTAATGGGGAAAAAAATTGTATTCAAGCATTAACACAAAAAACTGTTGTAAAGGTAATTTATTCAAGCAAATTGAAAAGTGGTAAAAAACGCTCAAAAAAACCCACCAGACTTCTAAGGTTTAATGAGAGCCATATCCAGCTGCACCATTCTCAGATCACTAGCGTTAGACTGGTGGGGTGGAGTCAAACAATCGAGAGACTCAGGCTGTGACACAAGGTATATATACACCACTTATTAATTATTTTTTTCTCTTTGTTGAGTTTAAACTTGTTGGTTTACTGTAAAGCTGCTTTGAGACAATGTCTGTTGTGTAAAGCACTACATAAATAAAACGAACTTGAACTTGAACTTGTATGTGCGGTATGTTTGTGTGAGCCTAACCATAACCCTAACAAATACTAAGAAAATGCAACAGAACTAAAACACGGCTTTATTTATCTTTAAACACTGAAGATACTAACAGCTAAAATGCCATGCTGCATTGAGGAAAGAGTGAGGGCCATCTTCAGGCAGGGAGCGTCATTCAGCAATATATACGGCCTTAAGTTGTGTTAATATCCCATTACCACTGTCCCATTTCTTGTCCCAACATATAATTTTAGACTAACACCTTACTGCAAATTCTTTTTTTTTTTCGCCCAAAAAGCATGTTTGTGTTGGTGAGTACCTTGGCATAGTGTGTGGTCCTGATGAACCACTGTTTGAGAAGTTTCTGTTCAATCATGGCTCCTGATCTCCAGGATCTACCTCTTGCGTCCACTTGCTCATCCGCAAGCACTGTCTCATCCATCGGGTCCCAGTTCACCACTGCCTTCCCATTAAAAAAAAACACACACACACACATCACACATTAGTAGAAGTGGTAGATTTTTTGGACTGGTACTTCTCACTATCTCATGAAACTAAACTGCAAAGAGCTTTCTCATCCCAACAGAATCATAAATCAAACACCCGCTCGTAGATGGTGTAATACTGAGCAACACACGTTTATATTAAATGGAGAAGAGAGAAATGTACTTTTTGGTCAAACAAGCAGCAGCAGTTTTGATTTGATTGAAAATTATTGGTCTCACCTCTTTCTGATAGGCCAGTCCAGCCTGGAACATCTTGATGAACAGATACTGCGTCCACTTGTAATAATCCGACAGGCATGTGGTGATCTCCTGAGAGCAAAAACAGAGATGTTAATGTTAAGACAGTACAATAGCCAAATTACTGGGTCATTACTGGGTACTATTTTGATAATGACATCATTTTAGTCTCTATGGATGCATGATTTATCTAATGTTAATCTTTAGCAAAGTCAGTAAAGCCTCTGATCCAATTATTTCCATAGATACAAGAGCTACTTCCAAAACACTTCCACACCCTGCCATAGAAACCAACATCAGCCTGCTGGGAATGGCCAACTATATATTGAGGATCTGGTAGCAAAAACTCCAAAAACAACATAATAATGAATAAACTTCCTTGTAACCTAATACAGCCTCCTCCCACAACCCAAAGTTATCCACAGTTTAATTTAATTACTTTCAAATGAAGGTTAAGACATTAGTCACATTAAGTCTTCAAAGACAGAGACAGAAGTTGAAATTATTTAACAAATATTCAGGTTAAAAAAATAGGTAGATAAATAAATGAGATAAAAATATGTGACGTTAGAAGGTTATTTTAGATGCCTGCTGTGTTGTGTAAACTGTGCTTCATATGGTGACTAACAACCCCTTCAGAGCTAAAAACACAGGTAAAGATGACAGCTCTGCTGTAACCTCGACATAACGGACCACTGAGCAGCTTATGTCTGAAGAGTCAGACAATCGTTTGCAAAACAAGTGACAAACCACCAGTTTCCCAAGATGACAACATACCCGCTCCCAATTAAAGCAGAGGCCCAAAGAGTCCAGCTGCTCTCGCATTGACTGGATGTTACTGTTCAAATAGACAAAGAAAAAAATAATATCAAACACAAATGCATTTTAAATCTGGTAAAGCTCAAGTTTTAAAAGTTAATTCTGTTTTCTTTCATCTGAACCTTCGGGTCCACTCCTCTGGGTCCAGGTTTCTCTCGATGGCAGCATTTTCAGCAGGAAGTCCAAATGCATCCCATCCCATTGGGTTCAACACCTTAGTATTAAAAAATAAAAATAAAAAACTGTTAATAACTTACAAACTTCAATTGCACAGATGTGTAGAATAGATATGTAACATTCAAACTGTTCTAGTTTACAGCAAAAAATATTTACTTGTATACTATGGAATTAATTTCATGCCAATAAAATTATTACTGCAATTTCAGCTAAAATGAACAAAAATAAATTGATGAAAATCAAGAAAAAAAAATCAAGTAAATACCATAGGAATTGACGTTAATTTCAAATACACTCCATTCATTCTTCCGTTTCGAATCTCAGAGTTTACGAATTTACATTTGTCGTTCTGGCACAAATCTGTCATGGAGGCGGGGATAACAGTGGTTTGCACTCATTGGCTAGTAAAATTTTGATTGGCAGCTCAATTAACTGCATGTACAAGTATTTCCTTTATTTTTATTTTTTGTAATTTTAAAAGAGTTACAGAACTCTTCATCTCAGCCCTTCACCTTCATCCATAAAAAGAACTGGGACACCACTTCACCTCAAGTAAATGGGCAAAGTGGAAAAGAGAATTCAGCCTTATAGATTTAACTTCCTGGTGTTGTGCATCTTTTGTACATTCATCAACACTCTAGCAACTACCAGCACCATAGCAACCACACACAAAAATATGTTTTTCAATAGCCCTCATGTAGATGGAAACGCATTGATTGCAAAAGGTTCACAAAGTTTTTCAGTCCCCTGCAATTAAAATTGCACCTAGCGATACCCTAACAACAATCTTTAAACCTTTAGCAACGTATTAGCATCAAATGTTTTCTATTACCAAACCAATCAATAGTACTTTCACATCACCTTACATTATGTTAGTCTAACAGCCACCATTGATGCTTTTACAGCAACTTAGCTGGCCTCTCATCGACCAGCATTACCATGGCGACCACTCCTTCACAAACCACATTGGAACAACCCTAAATTCTGATTAAAATCCACAGAGCTCTGTATAATTGTGATTTATTATGACATATTTGCATTAAAATACTCAGAAAGTTGGTTTTGTCCTAGATAATTGGGCTTTGAAACATTATCCATGACAGACACTGGAACTCTATGACTAATAAATAATATGTACTGAAGCCAGTGCCAGTGTTGGAGTGTTTAATGGACTAGGTTTTAATTTAAATCCCTTAAAGCCTGTGCTTAAATCTTTTTTTCTGAAATGTACAGTTTTTTTATGGTGCCCGCATCAGCACTGACTCACACAGATATAACTGAATAAATAACCAAACCTCTTTTATGCAGAGGACCTGGGGAAAGTGAAAATCAGAAGATACAGATCGCTAAAAATGTTTATTTAGATGAAACAAACAAACAGGAAAAAAGGAATCAGAATACACTAGAAGAACATTTCTAGAAATCAGTGGAATATGTCGCAAAATAAGTAAAAATGATTACAATACTGCATTGAGAGCATGCAAATAAAACCCACTTAAATGAAAGTAGTTCCTCAACTGACCAAAACTGAGGCTCCTCCAAAGAAAGACATCAGCCAATCATAATTAAGTGTATACTCTCACAAACATTATAACAAACTACCGTCACTATTTAAAAAAATAAGGACTGTAAAGCCAAGAACATCATTTTTTATTTGTCTTATAACTAGTAAAATCCTCCAGCTGCTCTGAGGCCATTTTAGAAGCTTTTAGAAGCTTCTAAAAATTGACGTTTACTGCCATTCCTCTGAGGTTGGAGTGTACTGTATGTAGTTCTTGGACGATATCTCCCAGAAACTTCATGACAAGTATTGTGACATATTAATTTCATCTTCTGTGGCAAGATATATTTTTACACCTCTGATCTTTGTCATCTCATCTGTTTCTCTAGCACTTTTATGCAGATGCTTTAATGCAGTTAATTTGGATCAATCTGAGTTAGCTTAAGTAAATGTATGAGTTTAGTTATTTAGTAAAAACCAAAGTGAAACAATACATTTTAGGTCTAATTTGTATTATATTTCAGATACAATTTCAATTAAAATGGGCAATGTAGATTAAAAAATTACTGACCCAATGCATGTATTTTAGACACGTTTTGAATATCATGTTAAGACTATTTTTCTTTGTATCATTCAAAAAGTCCATCATGCCGCTTACTCCGGATAACATGCTAATACCCATCAAAGCATGTCCAAGTAATATAGTCTGTAGAAATGTCACGCTTCACAGCATGTTCCAGCATGTTATCAAAGGATACTAGAGGAAATGTGTCATTCATCAGCCCGAAGAGCTGTGCATGGGAAGTTTCTGGGCATTCCAACACGACAATGATAAAAACAAAAACAGGGCCAAGTCGACTTGTCATTAGTTCCACCAGAACAAAGTGAAGGTTCTGGAGTGACCATCTCAGTCTCCTGACCTCAAGACAGCCCAAGAATTTACAAGATTGGAGGCTTTTATTCAAGAAGAATGGGCTGCTTTACCAACAGACAAGATCAAGAACCTCATCGACACTCCCTCAAGACACTTGGGAGCTGTTATTGATGTTAAAGGGGGTAAATTGAAAATATTATGAGCTGGGGTGTGTCATTTGATCAGGGTCATTTGCAACATTTCAGTTGTCTTATTTCTTTTTGTAGTGTCACATATTTTCTGAAAAATGGCCAAGAAATCTACAATTTTGTAAACATATGAGCACTACTATATGTTTTTTATGTTGCTTGTGTTGACTTATGTTCTTAATAACTTCTTGAGCTATTTTTAAAGCTAATTACATTGAAGCAACTCTACAACAAAAGCCATGACTCAAAATGAAAAGATTTCTTCACCAAAAGAGAATTCCTCAATATCAGTAAACCTGAAAACTAAAGATCCGGATGAATTGTGGGAGAGACATTGATTTGCATGCTGTAGAACGGTTAATCAGAGCATCACATTTTTTCAATAATGATCAATCTGAGATCCATAACATTCCCTTTATTTTGAGTGGAGTATCAGTCAGCATAGTAATATCTACATGAAATTTCCTCTATTACTCCCACTTTGTCTTCCAGATTCGTGAGTTTTAAGTGCACTGCTGCCTTCACTGAAGAGCAGCTCTTTCAGCCATCAAGTGCTCATCCGTCGTTAAGGAGATGCTGTAACCATAGCAACCAGTTATGTCTCACTGGTTTAGTGAAGAGCTGTGCGTTAACAAGCCACATTGCACTAGTTCAGCGTCTCAAGAGAAAGTTCAGGAAGTAAACCAGGAACTTGGGTAGCTAACCTCTATGACCAGGTTTAGTCCAAAATATCGGTTCATAAATAAGTTAAACGAAAGATTATACCATTCTGAACACTGAGAGATGCTGAATTGGCATTCGGAAAGTGTGGCACACAAAAGCTCAACAGAAAGAAGTGACAGTGTGATGAGTCTCACAATCAGTCAGTTACTGTCAGTGTGAACCAGTCAAAATCAAGACCCGCCACTCCCAATTAAACCACCAGATTAACACAAGCACCAGATGCCCTTGTTGCTTTGAGATTGGGAACGATTGGTCACAAAGAGATGGAAAAGTGTGTGACGGCAGTTGAAGCAGAAGGAATGTTGAGCAACAGAGCAAACATTAATTAACTGAAGAACATCGCAACAAAAAAACAATACATAAAACTCACTTTAGAAACTAATGCTGTGTTTGTAATAAACATCACAAACCCATAAACGTTACTAGACTTAATTAATATTTAGCTAATATTAAAACTCAACTTTTAAAGGGGTCATGGCAGTTCAATTGACATGAAAAAAAGAAGAGTTTTGAAGAAAACTAGCCAATTTCCTGCTCTGTTCGCTGCTCGTTAGTCTGCAAGCTTGCTTTCTAATTTGCCAATATTTACATATTAATGAAGCTATGTTTATGTGCTGTCTGCCTGATGAGAGAGAGTGAAACTCATAATCAAACCTTCAGACCCATTTGCAAAAAGTTCCCAAATAAACACGTTCATATTCCAAACACTTGCAGCAGATTGCACAAACTATAAAATTGATAGATTGGTGAATATTTAGAATCTGATTCAAATCTGATTTAAGTTTTGAAAATTTTTTTTTGAAATTTTGCACAAATGAGAATTCACCCTTAAAAAAACTACCAATTAAATTAGAAGGTCAATGAACAAGACGTTCAGTAGTTTTATTGAACACTAATTTATCTCCATAACATGAATTTTAGATACAAAATTGTCAGTTGCATTGAAATTGGTTAAAGCAAAAATGAATACGCTTTTCCAAAGCGACTTACATTTCGGGAGTAAACAAAAGCAGTTTAAGTTGCAAAACAAGTACATGTAGATTTTTGTATGAGCACCATGATTTTTAAGGGCAGCACCAAGTCTTCTAGGCATGGAATGAACAAGTTGGCGACAGATTGCAGCATCTTTCTTTCTTTTTCCATTCTTCAAGAATAACCTCTTTTAGAGCTGTATGGAGAGCGATGCTCAACTTGTCGTTTCCGAATTCCCCAGAGGTGTTCGATTGGGTTCAGATCAGGAGACACTTTGCCTTCAATCACCTTCACCCAATTCTTCAGAAATGCTACAAATGCTAGCTTTAGACGTGTGTTTTGGATCACTGTCATGTTGGAAAAGTTCATGATTCCATCAAAAAAATGCAGCTCTACAAGGCCAGCAGAACTCATGCAGCTCCACATAACGACACCGCCACCTCCATGTTTCACTGTAGGCACCTGCATTTTTCTTTGAAATCCTCACCTTTACAACTTTATGAACCATTAGTTCCTAAACTAGTGATCTCCAGAGTATTGAGTCCAAGTCATTTCTTCTTCAGCATGGTCTCTAGCAAACTCTAGGTGTGCTTTTTTTGTGAATGAGCCTTAGGAGAAGATGACACCCATGCATGCCACTCCACTGCAGTATGTGCCGTATGTGTTCACTCCAATTTGTCTCTGTAATGGTGCATTTCCATTTTGGATCACTTTAGCTGCAGTATTTTGACTGATGTGTAAAGCTTTTTTGATCTTCTTGTAGCCCTTTCCTTTTTTGTGTAAAGAAATATTTCTTTTCTCAGATTTTGTGACATTTTTCTTTCATGAAGAGCTTTCTTTGTTAAGTAAGGCCCTCATAGTCACCTGTCTGCTTGACACCTCTTAAACCAATCATTGGAATCTCCTGTGGTTGATCGCCTGTTAATTAGAATTTTCTAGACTTAAGTGTGGTTTTTCTTCTAAGACAATCATTGGAGTGTACTTGTGTTTTCAACATGGGCTTGAATGAGTTTGATAGGAAAATAATTTTTTTCTGTGTGCAAATTAAAAACTCTTGTTTGCTAGTGTCCCACAGTGGCCCAGTATCTCACAGAAAATGTTGATTCTGAAAGGAAACTAAATGTTTTCTGAAAAATGAAAAATTTACACTGAGCACTGTAAAAAAAATTGAGATCGTAGTTTACAACATAAATGATTGTACCACGTTATTTGTGACTCACAGTGTATTAGCGCAAAAAGAGACGTTTTTTTTTCTGTACAATACGTGACATCAACAGGTTGTCCCATTGGCCCAACCAACATGATTTTAGAAACCTCATCCAAATGGTTACGAAAGAGTACATCTAAAAGGTAAAGAATATGGTGGGAAACCCACCAAAAGCAGCCAGATTGAGTCATAGAGACATTGGGGTTGGTTGATATTACCGATTTGACATGGGGAACCATAGCAACCAAACCGTTTACCATAGCAACCAATTTCGCATATCTCTTCTCAGCTTAGGAAAATCATAGAGATATGAGGATTCGTTTATTTTAACCGTATTAAACATGGGTGACATTATGTCACTGACCCTCCATAACAACCAGATGGTTTACCATAGCAACCAATTTGGCGTATCTCTTTCTCAGCTTAGGAAAATCATCGAGACATGTGGGTTGCTTTATTTCACGCTTATTGACATGGGTGACATTATATTATGTCACTGACCCCTCCATAGCAATGGCATATCTCTTTCTCAGCTTAGGAAAATCATCTAGATATGAGGGTTGGTTTATGTTACATTTTTAATTGAATTTAATATGTTTGAATAAAAGGAATTTAATGTGTTCCAGTGGTCTAGAAACAACTCATTCTCTCGTTCATTCCCTGTCCACCTGCTACTGTCAATAAAGGCATAATTATGTTGTCCTCCGCATTGGGCAAAAAAACACATCTGATCCTTGACCGCTCAAACTACAGCCACCAAACTTTACCAAGACATTCAAACTTTGAAAATTGTCCATTGACTAAAACTGTAGCTCAAACTGAGAACCTCATAAAAACTTCAAACTGAGCACACTTGTTGGTCACCAGTCCGTGCAAGAATATACCAACAACTGTGTAAAAGTATTTGGAAGGGGCTAAATATTCCCCATTGACTTATAATAGCCATTGAAAATATAAGTGGGAAAAGGGAACAAAAATATCTTCAAGATGAAACATCATGAAGAAATCGGGGTATGTTTTGCTAATCATAGTAACAGATTAAAACATTTTATGACACCACTGATGTAATTGATGATCCTTAGTAATTAAACTGTTTACCCTAGCAACCAAATTTTCTGAACTATACATCAGTTTTGGTACATAATAAAGACATGGAGGGTGATTTATATAAATTATAGTGACAAAGGAAACATTATATTATGTTGTTGATCTCTCCATAGCAACCTGACTGTCCCATAGCAACCATTTTGGCATTTAACTATCTCAGTTCAGGAAACTCATAGAGATATGGTTAATGTTACCCGCAATATTTAAAAAAATAGTTTAAACGGTACTAGTAGGTATACTCGCACTAGGTCCACAGACACACCGCTGCTTGCCTTTGAACCCATTTGCATTGTCGGTGTGATCAGTGTGAGTGCGCCACGTTAGCCCTGGTTGGAAGAGTTGTGCCAGAGTGTGTCTTGGTGGGCTCAAGCATGGAGGCCATGTAGTGCTAGTGCTGTCTGAGGCCAAGCACGGAACAGCAAACCTGACATCAACTATTTTTGACTTTACATGTTACGAAACTTCTGATCAATGTAGCAAGAGTTTTTGCAAATTTTTGAGTGACAAAAGTACTCTTAAATACTTTATGTTTAACAATATACTGGCCAAATTCAAAATAAAGCATCACAGTGTATAAAACATCCCTAGAGGAACTCAAGAGGATGTTCTTTTCACTTTTATTTCAAAACAGTCACATCATAATGATGTAAACATGCTCCGGTTTTGAACCTTAAAAAGATAATGTGAGAGCAAGCCAGCTGGGGAGAGGGGAATAGGGACAATCGTGTTTTTCAGCATGGATTTGGATTTGGATTTTACACCAATTGCACAGGAATAATCAAATTTTGTTGATTTCTTATCTAGATTTCAAAGAACTGAATCACCTGGTGCCCTCTCATCCTCTGAAAGTGGCTGATGGTGTCACTGATGGTGTAAACCCTCATGTGACCCATGTGAAGCCGACCCGATGGATATGGGAACATAGAGAGGACGTAGAACTTCTTCTTTCTGGAATCCTAAAGAAGAAAAACTGAAATAAACATTCTGGTATGTTTTAAAGTAAACAATTAGAAACTTGGTCATGTGTCATTGTGAAAAGGTATAGATCAAATTATTAACTGTGGCAAGTTTTTGTTAACCAGTAAATACAAAGATTTCAAGCAAAATGATATTCAAACAAACTCCTATTCAATACTTAAGTTGAATCTCATGTACGTTAAATTTTTAAAGGAAAAATGCTTTAATCAATTTGAAGAACTACAATAAAACAAGCTGTTTTCATGAATTATTAAATTAAGATGGTTTCCTGTTGGATCCTCTCAGGCTCTTTTAGTCTCTGTGTGGTTTTAATGATTCATGATGGCTTTAAAGAAAGAAACGGGCCACACTGACCAAGAATTAATCAGCACAGGTCAGAAAAGACTGCATTATTCAGCAGCTGAAGACGCCTCGGGAGATATTAGCTAATTAGGAGCTAATTTAAATTTGCTCATTTTTTAATGCCTTTTAGCCAGATAAAGGAAATTGACTAAGATTGAAGTATTACATTTGGATAACAAATATGTCAGCACTCAAAATCCAATCAAACAAACCAATATTTTGTTTAATTGTTATTATTGATATTTACTATGAGTGTAAGAATACACACCCGTCACGATACGATACGATACGATACACATCTCAATACTATGTCCACGATATGATGGATATCTATCAAAAATTCAATAAACCAAATTGAAAAATAAAAAATAACCAATTTATTCAGACTCGTTCAAAGTTAAAGCGATCAATGTAAAATGAAACTGAATTTTAAAGAAATAGCCATAATGTTAAGAACGCTAGGGTCTGGTTTATACGTAATAGATTGTGTAATGTCATCCAGCCTCTAGGGGGCAGCTATAAGGTTAGTAATCTCAGAAAATTAAACATTTATACAGAGGGCTCTTGTAAGAGAGCTGTTTTATACACTTTTTTTAAACAATATTACTTTTGTAAATGTTCATTATGTTGTTTCTGAAGCTTTTAGACTAGCGCCAAGATGAATTCCCAGTAGCTCCACAATCTGTACTGAGACATTTTTCTATTGTGCCACGATATATTGATACATGGCTAAAATTTACTAGGAGTGTAACAATACGCTCAGCTCAGGATACGATACACAGCTCAATTGATTTCCGCGACACTCAAGGCATCACAATATTTTACAACACTATTTTAAGCCAACTACTGAAACTGTTGATATAATGAACTATTATTGAAACAAATTGAATTAAGAAGTGGCGTTAGATTTGTATAAGAGCATTTGATACCACTAGGGGGAAGTGTTTATGTTTGCATTAAGTCATCTTTTTTAATCTAAGTGATGGAGAAACCTAATTTTAGAATCTATTTTAAAATGTAAGAAAAGGTTCATTGTATTTTAGTCAATATTACATACAACAAGGTAAAGAAAAGGTAAAGAAGTTTCAGAAGTGACTAGAGTCACAATCAATCCAATCCAGCTCCTAGGCGATATCTCCCAGTAGCTCCACGATACCTATTGTGACAATTTTGTATTGCAATTGTATTTTTAGGTACATGTACTATACAAAAATAGCCAATTGTTTTATGCAGATGTAAACGAATGCTGTAAACCAAGAATGCTTTCAAAAATGGACGTGTTAAACAATAATAATTTATGTTTTTGTTTTCAGTATTGTCACTCAAACCTGCATAGAACATTTTATTTGATTTTGTGAGTAAGTCAAATGAATAAAATGGCAAAATTTGGCGTTTAAAAATATGAAGGACGGCTTCTTGAAGAGCCAAAAATGCAGAGCCATTAACAGCGTGCATTAGCATTACCCTGAGTGTTTAGGGATACCTGTTGGTCCAAATCTCTCATGTACTGTTCCTGAATCCGTGAGTGCCACCATTTCTCCACCTTCTGCCGTGTCTCAAGCCTGTACTCTTGCTCCCAGACGCCGGACTCACTGAAGATACCACGGACCCAGACATGGCTAAAATCAATGCCCAACCTTGGTCTCCAAAAGCACACTCCACACCTCCACACAGTCATTGCTGGCAGCTCCAGGCTCTAACGGTGCACAAGATTAAAGAAGATTAAATCTTGACGATCTTATTACATCTTGTCGTCTTAAATCTTTGATTTATTCTAATGTCATTTTAGGGTCATTTTGGTTCTTTTTGGCAGTAAAATATCTTCTCATTGAGAACAGATATACTATTTAGAGAGGCTTTTACTGATAAATCCAGTCCCAAGTGTAATTATGATGCATTATGCTCAGATCATCATGCAGTTTGAGATAAGCAGACTGAACAAAAAAAGCCCTCAGCTTTATGTATAAATATAAATATTCAATCATAACCATGGCAACATGGGACAAATGGAACTAAATCAATTTCCTTGGAAACACATCTATATGACTTTTGTTAATAATATGATGCATCAAATAAAGAGCTTATTTTTAATCATTTTCAAAAGAACACATAACGGGAACAAATTACAATAAAATGTCCCCAAAATGTGTGACATTCAATGTCCCAATGGTAAGAACAATAACACATATATTTATAAGAATACTGGCTCAAATTAAAGGAGCAGCTCTTAAAGTGTTAAAAGATTTTTCAAGAATCGGCAATGTGTAATATTTTAATGTTTTAATTAGAGGTATCACTTTTAAAGTTACTTTTCGTTAAAGCACATCCTAAACCAAAGATCTTCAGATTGTTTGGCAGACTGACCCATTATCTCTCCTGAGAGGAAGAATGTTTTATTACCAGACTCTGTCTCACATTCAACCCATTTCTCTCAAACAGACACTCAAACGTTCACACACTCTCAAGGTCTTGAGTTTGTGGATGCGATAGACAAGAACATGTGTCCCGTTGCTATGGTTACTACTCAACATCTAGCCAGAAAGGATTATTGTGATCAAGCACACAGTATATTTCATTTCATTAAAAGAATATTTATTGTATTTGTAGCACTTTAATGTAATTTAATATGCATTATGCAATGTGACAGACAAAGATATGCAGCAAAACAAGTTTAGTGGAAATCTATGTTAATTTCATTAGTATAAAGTAAGTATACTATACATTTTAAACAGTTCAAAAAAGTTTGAAAAGTTTGAAAAGCACCGTTTGAAAAAAACAAAACATTATTTTGCTTAAAGAACTCAGAATTGTACACATAATGGTCGATATGCTATTAATATCATTGGTAAAATTGTAAATATTTTAGATCTAAAGTTTAGTAGTAAAAATGGTGAAATGCATGTGGTTCTTTTAAAAAAGATACCAGATATTTCAAGAGGCTTGGAAATTTATTTCATTCTGTTTCCAAAGCAGTGTTTAGCCGTCAAGCTATCTGAGCTATTCATCTGCTTAGTAAGTTGACTTACTTGGACAGACAAACAACGTCAATATTTAGTAAATAATATTTTTATTTATTTCTTAATTGTAGCAACTGTTAAGAGTTACAGTTACACTACACTAACTAAACGCTTTGGGGTTAGTCAAAATTCCACAAGAATATACAACTGAGTGCCATACTTTAAAGCTATTTTACCAGTTCTCAATTAATTTTGAATATTGAGAAACAAATTTTTTTTTTTCTTTGGTAATGCGTGCTCTTTAAACAAATTGTGTCAAACAGCCTCTAAGAACATATTAAACATAAAGAAAATGAAATTAACTGAGACACAACAGTTTTGGGATAGAAAAAAATGGTTAAACATCATCATCATGAGATTTTGATATAAATAGAGACTTAAGAGAAGATTGAGATTCCTCTCAAAACTAACAAGTAACCAAATGTATTTTAGTCTAATAACAGGAATGGCTAAAATCTGCCCACATTCAGTAACGGTTGTGTAGAATAGAAGATAGCTGTAAACTTATACTAAATTTAAACAACAGCCATTAAAAACAGGTTTGATCAGGAAAGTCTGTTTCAGATTTCGTTATATGGGTTTTATTTAAGCAATAACCATGCAGTTTTACAGAGTTTTGACAAACATACTAGAAGTTAAGACTGGTACATTTTGTCGAACTTGTGTTTATGTGTATTGCTTGTAAACGACAAGTCATTTTTGCAAGATGTTATAGCACGTTTTGTGTTGATTATTAATACAGTTAACGTTAAATATAGACATGCAAAATCTTTTATGACGTAGTAATATTGTTTATACATACGTGACCGCCAACGGCAAGAATGGGGGGATTGCACGGATATATTCTGTTTTCTTTGGAGCAATGTGTACACTATACGTTACAAACTGACAGATTGACACCGCTACACGGGCGCCGCCATTTTGTTCAAAACCCTTCAAACTTTATTTAATTACCTGCGTTCTCAGCCACTGGCTCTATTAACCATTAACTATTAACACCATATTACCATTATAATCCTGCTTTTATTTTAAATATTTTCAATGAATGTCGCATTTAGTGTTATCTATGTATTTTGAGAACTTTATTAATATTAATCATAAACGACATCATAAAGGAAATTCTTTAAAAAAAAGTCCCCCTCTTTCCGTACTTATTGGTGGACTCGTTTGATATAAAGTAACTTATTATTTGATGACACCCACAATTCACTTTGCTAATTCTTTCTAGTGACTATATTAAAAGGGGTAAAAACGTTAAAAGATTTGCAACCTGTGAAATTCCCCTTCACTTGGAAAAACCATTAATTTAATGCAGGCAAGGTTTTGGGGTTTCCATAGCAACCCATTTATCTCCCAAAGGCTAATTGTTTTCTGTATTTGAGAAATAGAGCAAAGCACATTAGGCTATTTTTCACACAATTGGTCAACTGGAGTTAGTTTAGCTTTGCATATACAAAATGTATACATTGGTTGGAGAATTTTGCAGAAACACCTGTAAAAAAATCTTGAGGATGGTGAATGTGAGCACTGGGGAGAACCAATTCAGACAAATAAGTGGCAGCTGTCCACAGGAAGTAGCTGCCACTGTCAGCACCATTGACTGTAGGTCAGCATATACTACCTGACAATAAAACCATACAATAATAGATAATAAGGTAATAAGGTTAAAAATATACACAGTAAAACAAGTAAAAGGGGCAGGCGTGGATTGTCCATTGCACACCCAGAACGTACGTGTCCCCTAAATCATTCTTCAATACTGTTTGTGGCTTCAATGCTGCAACGCCCACACAAATGAGGCATTGAACCCTAATCCAAACCCTAACGTGTTGTCTTCAGTTTGTTTAACCGTTGACTAATTATTCAGTGCAATTTTGAGAGCTTCAAGTTACATAAGGGCGTATCGATCAGATACATATTGTACTGTACCCGGAAGAGTGAGTTGACCAATAATCTCTTTTAATTGCATGCCGCAATCATATACATTTGGGTACTACGTTATTGGGTACTACGAGTCGCCAACTGCCGCATGCTGCCAACCACTACGACAGCTGACAGCGGCTGTCTTCCGGCAGACATTGGCAGTGACTCCCTGTCGACGGCTAACTCTTGTTTTCTTGAACTCCTTCTCTCCCCGAGGGGTTAAGAGGGATTGTGAGCAAGCCAAACAGGAGCTCAAGACATCATTTGGTGAAGAACCTCATGGGTTTTAGCGAAACCAGGGGAGAGCTAATAGCCCAACTTAGCTCTGGTATAGTCTTCTTGCCAACGTTCCTACCATTTTCAAATGTAGGCAATCCAACAGATCACAAATTTGTTACAGACTTAGCCAACAGGCAAGGTGCAGAGAGACCGTGTAACATTAATAATACAGTGAGAGCTGGCAGGAGCCAGCTAGTAACAGAGGAGAAATCAACAGGTGAGATCTTAATGAACCCACATGCTGGGAGAACGAAGAAAAGGAGAAACTGTGCTGCCTGGCTCAATTGTGTCTGTTTAAGAACTCATTTTTCGAAATCAAAATAAAGTCAGGAGTAGTTCTTTATGCACTCATTCCACTCCTTATGAATCTCCTCCGGATTTCCATTTAGACCTTATCTGAACATCCTCTAAAGGCTGCAATCATCTCAGTCCCCTGTGCATGATTCCCTTCCTCTTAACACTCTGTTAAAATACTTTGATACTGCACTCTGTGAGCATCCAACTTCCTTGGCAATTGCCTTGTGAGACATTTGGGGTAGTAGATTTAGTTTAATTTCCAGACAATCTGGTGTTTGAAGCTGTTTGACAGTTCTGGTAAGTGAGCCAGAACGTTTTGGAATCATTTACTTGAAGGCAGGAGGCAGAAGAGAGGGTGTGAAGGGTAAGGGTTGTCCTCATGGGAGGTTGTACAGGTGAGGCATGTGTGGAAGAGACTTCTCCTGAAGTCAATAACAAGAAGCAAAGAGTAGTTTGCTTGCCTTGTTCAGTAGTTTACATCATCATTGTTGGTGATGAGAACCACAACAGTTGTGTCATCCACAACTTTCTGGCTGTTGTTGTAGCTCATGACACAGTCATTGGGGCGGCAAGCTATGTGGTGGTGGAGTTGGTCATCCTATAACCAGAAGGTTGGCAGTTGAATTCCCGCCAGGTTCATTCTGCTGTTGTGGCCTTTGGCAAGCCACTTTACCCACATTGCCCAGTATGGATGTGTGTGACTGGTGGGGTGTGTTGGGTGGTAGGCAGAAGGTCAGCTGAGGGCTACCAAGGTAACTTATCACCACCAGAGAGTGAATTAACACATTATTATTATCATGAGTTAGCAGAGTGATGAGCCAGTTTAGCACACGGCGTTCTCTTATGCTCAGCATGATAGACTTGGTGGTGTTTCTATTTCTGCATTCATTTTCTAGTTTTCTGATTAAAAAAAACGTCCAGTTACCCAGTTTCCAGTACCTTGAGGCCCAGTTGTAGCATTTTGAGCTGCTGGAGGAAAATATTTCTGCTAGATAATTAAATAAGTATCTATTCAAAGCTTGTCCGCAGAAGCATGCAGGCAGTACTCAAGAACATTACAGTTGATTGCTGGATGAACACTTGTTAGGGTATTTCAGAAAACCCAGTGGATCAACCCCAGCAGATAACATGGGAGCACAAATCAGTGGTAACTTTTCACTGGAAGGAGAAAAATCTCTCACACCATTCTTCCCCCAGACTCTGGTCTAGATTTCAATATTAAATACTAAATACTAACTAAGATTTCAATATTAAATACTAAATTTGGAGTAGAAATAAGAACTAAATCACATAAATTTGGAATTCAAAACACGGAGCAACAGTCCGGTTATTCTTCTCCATGGCTCAGATCAGATGCTTCTCTGATTGTGTCTCTGATTAAGAAGAATCTTTTGATTAGGAATGTGACATTTGTAGCCTACATCTAGCATTTGTGTGGCTCTTGGTTAGTCATCTCTTTTCTGCCACCTCAACTTTCTGCAAATAAATCTGGACACTGCACACCGGAGCTTCCCCTTCAATGACTGTCATCATTCTAGAGACTTGGCGCATCAGCATAATTTACCTTTACCTACTGACTCAGACTGAGCTCAGCAAACCTTGCAGGTACAATATTCTCCACTGAATTTTCATTTTCGTTTTTTTGAACCCTTGAAACCATTTACTTTGTGTGTAATATAACATGCATAACATTTTCATAACATTCTAATTATGTTGCCTTTTCGAGGCAATTGTTATTCATCTTTTGCTTTGAACTTTGATCTAAACAGCTATCAAACTTTAAAAATTTGCTCAGAATGCTGGGAATTTTCCATGGACTTTACATGGGGTCAAACTTTGTTAAACTGTAACTCAAACTGAGAAGCTAATGTAATCTTTAAACGAAACACACTTTTAGAGTTTATCAGTCTCTGCAAGAACATACAAACCACTGTGCAATATTATCATTATGATTGCCTTATAATGGCCTTTGAAAATAAATAGAGAAAAGCATAAAAATATATTCAAGGTGAAACATCACAGAGAAATGGAGGCTTGTTTATTTTAATCATAATTATAACTTTTTTGTAATAGCACTGACAACTTCCTAGCAACCAAACTGTCTAGCCTAGCAACCAATTTTACATATATCTTAGGAAAATAATGGAGACAGTGGGGGAGGGGTTAGTTGGTTTATTTATTTCACTCAAAGTGACATAAGTGACATTAAACATCATTGACCCTCCATAGCAACCAGACTGTTTATCATAGCTACCAATTTGCCATATCTCTATCTCAGCTTTGTTTGTCATATCTCTATCTCTGTTTACCATAGCTACCAATTTGTCATATCTCTATCTCAGCTCATGGCGCGCACACACACACACACACACGCACACACACACACACACGCACGCACGCATGCATGCACACACATACATTTATGCTTGTTGTGTTACGAGTTGGTAATTAGCTTTTCTCTTTGCACATCATTTTCCTGTAGACAGTCAACGCATCGGACTGAACTACTTCAAATCTGACATTGTGGCGCGATTGATCTATTGATATTTATATCTAAATTATAATATAAAGAATTACTGAGATTTCACTTTAGAAATAACTTTTTAAAATAGATACTTTAAAATTAGTCAGTGAAAAAAGTTTTTTAAAAGATGGTGTTGTTGAGAATAACAGGTTTAGATGACCTTAAGAACATTTTCTTAAATACTTTGAAACATCAAGTGTACCAACTGTAGCTATCTAGTTATTTGAGATGTTTCACATTAGTCTTGAACACCAGAGGCTCTTGTTTCAACCTCTCATAGCTCCAAACATCAGTGAATAAAAATTTGTCTTGAGTAATGTTGTTCTAATAGGTTATTATATGAATATAATATTGTTCAGAAACCTTTGTCAAAATATATAACATGCCTCTGTTTTTTCTTTGGTTATATAATATAATACATATTCAGAATCTTTTGTTCAGCCTCCTTCAATAAAGGGAGCTTTTATCTGAGTCCCATCAGCATTTTGGCACAAGAACAATTCACATTTTACAGCATAATTAATGAACTGGAAAGTAATTTCCATTTTCCTCTGTCTGCCCTCACATTGTCGGAAGAGTGTTCCTTTTATAGGAGCCATTTGTGGCTTTGGGAGATTTGGGGCATTTGTGGTCAGTTTAGCATGTTTTCCTCTTTCTGGTGCAAATGTGAGGTAATGGATGGCTCTCAGATGAGAAACATTTAGACTTCTCGATACTAAGGAAGAAATTTTGACTTTAATTTTAGTTTTTTTTCTATTATATCTATTTGTTTGTATATATGTTCCTCAGAAAAGAATTTAGCTGTAGGACAGCAGCTTTCTATGCATTTCATCCATTCTTTGTTGGTTTTGTCACACTATACTAGCCTAAGTTTGGTAACAGATCCTTCATTGATCTTTGGTTATGTACTTCAGGGGGTCTGAAGACCCAGCAAGACCTCAATGATATAATCCCACACCCTGCATCAGGGGGAATCAATGATGAATGGCACTGGCCTCATTTTTCTACTTAAGACGACAGGCTCATAAATATATGAAGAACAGATTAGATATTCCCTCAGGACACAGGTGAGACTATTTAAAGGATGTGTCAGATTTTAATTAAGAAATATGGGATATAATGAATCAGTCAAAGATTCGTCTTTGTGAATCCTGAGTGTGTCAGAGTATTTCTACATCTACCTCTGCTTACATCTATAGAAACATCTGTGCATCAAAATTATTTATGACTATGAATATTCATTTTTTTATGACTAAAAATACTATATAACTATTTTTTATGACTAAAAATATTAAATCTTCAACTTCAGCAGACTTGTACAGCAGACTTCAGATTCTCATATTACAGATTTATACTGTAATATGGGAATCTTGTTTTTATTCAATAAAAAATAATTCCTTTTCAAAGGCACTCATTGTAAGCGTTCTGCTGGGTCCCATCTCCAGTGAACTTTGGACTTAAAGTGAGAGTACACTCTGGATGTCACCAGTCCATCACAGGGAAACACATACGCTTGAGGGGAATTGAGAGAATTCAATGAACCTGGTGCATGGTTTTAGTCTTGTGGGGGAAACTTGAGAATCCCAGAGCTAACCCAGACAAACACAATGAGACCATGCAAACTCCTCCCAGGAAGAAGCCACCCACTCACTGAAAGGCCACCCACTGCACCTTCTGTTCTTCTGATATATTTATAATTTAATTTACGTTCATTTAAACCTTTACCCAAATCCAACCCAAGCCCATTTTGTTACTCTCTCAAAATTTGAAATATACTGCACGTCAAACTTCCTGCCATTGAATGATGAAATGGACTCCAGCACTGACAGACAAGCAGTAGTCTGCACATGCTCAGAAGATAAATATATTGCACTTTGATATTAGACTCCATCCTAAATGTCGCTTCCCCCATTTCTCATTTTTTTAGATCAATGTATGCAACATCAACAGCGCCTTCTAGAAAGGCAAGTTTACATTGAGTTTCATTTTTGTTGGTTAAGATACTAGATATATCTCACATAATTCTGTGACCATCACTATGTGTAAAACTTTATTTTCTACAATGAAAACTATTTTGTGTATACCATCTTTAGCCAATTTTCCATTAAAGCAGAAATAATTGTATGTACAACAGTTAAACAGAATGGAAAAAAACTGTATGATGAAACAATCGTTGGACTGGCAATAAAAAAATGTAACCATATGCTTTACTGAAGAGCTTTATCACATTGAGTTTCACAGAAATAAAAATGTACCACCAACAGAGTTACTCATCAGCATTAACTTAATCACTGAACAGTTTGCTGTGCAGTGTATTCTGCATAATACCATTCTTATTAATAGATGAATCTTCATTCAAAAGAGTGTAAAATGTACTCTAAAGATCTCAGGGCTATTGATCAAGAAATGTAAGCTATTACTAGAAATTTTCGATAAACATTTATGTGATTTATTCTCAATTGCTATTCTCAATTGACAATAATGTAATAAGAAAACTTTTTGTTTTATCATCTTGAGTTTTTGTTTCTTATTTGACTATATTAATCACCCAAGGTGAGGGTGAGATAATGAAATGGAACTCAAATGTAGGATGCAGCAGGTACTTAATTAATAAATAAGAAAATAAACAACATAAAACACCCATAGGAGAGGAAACCTCAAATAACTACAACTGAAGGCAGACTAGAAACTAACTAAACTTTTAACTCTGAACAATAATATAAACATCTAAACATAAGTCATAGTCAGTTAATGAACCAGACACAAAAAGACAGATACAGGGAGATATAAAGGGAAAGAGAACACAAGACCAAATGAGATACAGGTGTGATGACAATAAGGAGAGCAACAGGACGGGAGGGGCAAGAGACGTGAGAGAAGCAGGAACATACACAATAAAAAAAAATTAAAAACAGTAAAAAATTAAGAGTGGAAAGATTAAATCCATGACAGGAAAAGAAAGTAAGTAGTTTGAACAAAGATTGTTGTTAAAGCTACATAAACAAAACATTTTGCATTTTTTTCCTGAAAACAATAACTTTTTATTTCTGTTGGTGACAACTTTTGAGCAGCATTAAACGTTTTGAATTTAACAATGAGTTAACTACCTCCCATCTCTGTTCGCGCATCTATAAAAAGCGTTCTCTCCGTCACACGCGCGCGCAGTCAGTGGCGCGCAAACGGTCCCCTCGGTCACTTTGCTCGCTCTCTCCGCGCGCAGACGCGCACTCGGATGATGGCGTCACGTTCAACATAGCCATCGTGTAAACTACATCAGATCAGCTTTAGGAAGCCGTGGTGGACGACCTGAATGGTGGACGAACCTAAATAAGTCGCAAGACGGCGCGCCATGAGCCCGGGGGCACTGCGCGCTCCGCCATGCTGAGCATCTCGCTCGCGCTGCTGCTGGCAGTTTCCACACCCGCGCACTGCTCCCGCGGCTGGAGCGATGAGGATCTCCGGCTCAACGCCTCATCCAGGCTCCCACCCAGCTTGGAACTCGACGCGGGCTTCTCCAAAAGATCAGTGGAGGTGCCCGAACCAGTTTCCTCCGTTGCGCAATGTAACGTGACCGTGGAGCGGCTCCCAACCAAACTCGTGGCGCGATGGGACCCTAACGTCGGCTTCCAGTGCGACGTTCTCATGTACACCACCAACAACCACGGGAAGGCGTTCTTCTCCGTCGCCTTTAACCGCGCGCTCTCCCCAGTCTACATCGACCACCTGGGGGTCACCGGTGGACAGCAGGAGCTTCGTTTGTGCGTGGCGTGCGGGATGTCACGGTTCCGCAGGCTCGGGCGCGGAAGTAACGGGGACTCTGTGCAATTCTGCTGCGTGGATTTCGCGCTGGATGAGCTGAAAGGAGACCGGAGCTGGAGACTCAACCGGAAGCCAGTGGAATCTACGCTGGTGGCGTGCTTCATGACGCTAGTGATCATCGTGTGGAGCGTCGCGGCGCTCATTTGGCCTGTGCCTATCATTGCGGGATTTCTGCCTAACGGTATGGAGCAGAGGAGACCGAGATGACGGGGGAGTCCACCGGAGATGAACTGCTTTTGGAGACCGAGAGAGATGAAACTTCCCAGACTCAAAGTGCGAAATTTTCGTGATCTCTTCTCAAATATGAGCAAACGTGCCACACATGAGAACTCTGCTCTGGATAGAACCTTCGAATGGTCCACTTGGTGCACTTTGCATCCTTCAAACAAGATTTACACAAATCTGCAACTTTAAACCAAGAAGGATTCATTAAAACACAGTTTTCACATATAGTTAAAGAGTTTGGAGGGTGGCTCAAAATGTTTGAGCTGTCAAAAAAGTTGTGTTGATTAATTTTCTTGGGTAAAGACCTACTTTAACGTGTATTTTAGGCATAATGAGCAACATAAACAAAATAATGTTAGATGGCACAACTTTGGGTCATGCAACATGTTTGTATTTGAGGGATGCTTTGCAGACTCTTATGAAGGAGTGGCATGGCCTAAAAGCAGCTTAAAGCTAACAAGTAGCTAAAAGCTTTTACTAAAAGCAGCGCATGTACTCTTATTTAGGCACATGCACAAAAAGGTGTCAACTAAAATATTTGTTTTGATCACAAGATCACATGATTTGTTTTATATGCCTTAAAACATTCATTTTACAGTCTCCTTTTCAGTGTTATTCCTAGTTAAAATGGTACATTTAGGTGCAATCACATACATTATAAGAGACAAATAGATCAATAGATTTTGGAGTCAAATGTTTAAGTTAAGAGTTGTATCGATCCACTTTAATAGTTCATATAACTACTTTCCTGTGCCTTAATCCCAACTTTTTAAGGTTTGTTAATTGAAGAAAGATGTTACAATGGATGGTACTTTTAAACATGTGGATTCCAAATTCAAAAATATTTCGCAGTAAGTTGCCTTGATCCATGTGCAAACGTTCTAAATGAAGAATTAGCCGGGAACAACCACAGCACCATCATGTGTTTTAAAAGTGCCCAGCAATTTTTTGGCATCCTTTATACATCACTTTTGGTTAGAGAGAAAGAATGATCTAAAGGAAGTTTTAATTGTGTTAATTATATTATTAGTTATTAGAGTGTTATTTTACGGTTTACCTGTAAATTGTTGCCAAACATCTGCTTGAAATATTAGATTTTTTAATAAACTGATTGTAATATAGATTATATTTAAATGTCTATCCAAATGTTTGTATTGTTTTTATCTGACAGATTTGTAATGTTTGTAGCTTTGGAATAAATATGTGGCAGCTGTCTCACAAAAAAGAAAGGCTTTGAGTACTTTGTGACTTGACTTTTGGGACATTAATTAGGCTTTTTCTGTCTTCCTTCAATTTAAAATAAAATGGACAATACTCAAGCCCATGATGCAAAGTGGGAGAAATTCAGAAATAAATGTAAGTGAACTGAACTAGGTTATTTACTCTATTGTGAGAAAACAGGATGTCCAAACTTGATTCATATACTTCTAGCAAAACAATATATGTACCCTTCTAAAGATTGCTCTGAATTTATGGCTCAACCGTAGACTATGTAGATGTAGTGTCTGTGACATTGCCCATAGGTTTTTATTATGCAGGATTGACGTGTTTCGGGAGAAGTAATAAGGAGGTTCCTCCCACTGTTTTTCCTGTTGCACTTGCAGTCAGACTGAACCTAAAAGGTTGATGCACAAAATAAGGGTTATAACAGACCTGACAGCATATTCTATACATATTTATTTAACTCCTCTTACATTTTTAGACAATTCATGTTGAAATAAGTCTAGACCATTTTTTGAACTTGTATTGGCAACAAAAAGATAAATGTGTTCTAATATTATTAGACTGGGGCTAAACGCTGCTAAAAGACTTAGTTGTTAAAGAAAAATAGTTTATAAACAGCCAGTCATGGTCGAGACTTTTACCGGTATCTTAAAATTATGTCTTTTGAACTTGAACATTAATTTTGGCACAGCTTTTCAAGCAGGACTGAATGTTGTGGGAGGACGTATTTTCAATGGCCTGCAAAGGTCAAAGTGTTTGCTGGAGCATCATATAACCAAAGACTGCATTTGCCCTCAGTTGAAAGTCAGAGTAGGCAATTTCTGAGAGCTAAGGTTTACAGACAGACAAAAAGTGTCAAGACAAAAAAAACATCCACAACTCTTTCTTAAAAAGCAGGAGTAACGCAGATGGAAAAAGAAACCCTCAGTTGGCAAGTAAGTATTGTGGCTTTGTATAGGGTTTTGAAATTCTTCATGCTAACACTATCTTCTTTATGTCCTAGAAACACCTGCTTTTACTGCTGACTTTTAGTTTTTGTTGTTGCCTTGCCTGACATTGTTTTCTGAAGGGGTCTGAAACATACCTTAAAGATAAAAAAAATAAAATATTCATTTTGTGTGTATTTGTTTTGTAAACGATATCCAAATACAATCAATTATATATGACGTTTATATATGGTTAATAAAACGAAATATTGTTTTACTGAGAGACAATAACACAAATAAATTACTTTAATTAATGAGAACAAAAGAGGAAAAAATACTGAGAAAAGTGTTTCAGTGTTCTTTGATCCTGCGCAGACCCTTCAGATAGTCGATTTACTTAACATTTTAAGTGTGATTAGTTAAAATACAGAATTATTAAGAATATTTTCTCCTAATAATAAACTCACAGCGCCATCTAAAGGACACCTGGTTTGAATAACAATAACTGACAGTACTTTGAGTTAAAAAGTACGTTTTGAGTTATATAAATATACTTTAAAGCATAGATTAATCCAGAATAACACGCATTCCATAATCATATTTTATGTGAACAAAAGTATAACTTTTCATAAACTTTATTTATGAAATATAATTTATTGTACGCATAAATATAAATAATGAATTAAAATAGTTTTTAATCACAGGAGTAAGTATATATATGAACTTACTAATAATTTAATCACAAAGGAATAGATCAATTTTTAGATCAATATTTTACTGAAAGCATTGCTCTATAGTAACTTTTTTATGTCTATGGCCAAACAAGTTCAGGCCTGTGCCTCAAGCACAAAAATGCAAGTTATTTTCCATTACTGTGTCTCCCAACCATCAAATCTTGTTTTAATTTTTTTGTAATAGAATTGCTCAAAAAACGCAAAGATGTGTTTTCGAGGAAACAATCAAATATTACCGAAAATAACGTTAGATTCAAGCAAATGCGTACCAACATTTCCATGTTATATAAAACGCATAACTGCAGCACACCTGTGTGTAAGAGTAAAAAGGTTAGTATTGTATTTATGTGACCATTTATCTTTTTATATGACGGGTAATAAAATACGAGGCGGGACTAGATTTGCTTAGCAGTAAAGGTGAAGTTGTTAAACTAGCATTGCTAACGTTAGCAACAAAACAATAATGTTATTTTTTCTTTCCCTCTTTCATTTATAAAATTTAGCTTCTTTTACGCTTTAAATCCCCACTTTGGATAAAACCAAGGGGATTTTCTCGGGATGACTTGGAACCAGGAAGCTTCTTTATCTTCTTTGAGGAGAAACCTCGTGTTTAATGTCTCTGACTTGACCTGTATGGAGCATTACTTTAAAGTCTCGAATCCACTTTAGGGGTTTGTTTGTTTACTGGTGGGAAAAAAAGCCATGCTCCTTCGGCGTTTTGCGTGTTCTTTGCTTGTTTGGGAGGTTTTCGTGTCATCTGTTACGGAACTTGCAGGTACAGTAATAAACTTAGAAACCTAAAGTACAGTTAAGGTGATAACTACAGTATAATGTTATTTAGACGCTGCTTTAACGTGAGTTTTTCGCTTAATAATGATCATAGTATATGATTATTTCAAGTAGTGCAATTCCCTAGATGATATTTTATGTATTATACTAATCTGAATTTGTCACTATTGTATTTAGCTCTTCAATGACTAACCGTTGTGCATGGAATAATAATTCCACAGAGTCTAGTCAGTTGTGAGATATACTAAAGATTGTTTTTGATATTTGTAAAGCTTCTTTTGCCTGGAGTGTTTAAGGAAATGTTACATTGGTTATTGTTTATTAAATAGTTACTTGATGGAATTTACTTATCTTATCAATATTTATTTGTTTCTGCTTTGGATAAATTATTATACTCTGTAATTGCAAGAAGATTAAAAATGAGCACATTTTACTTAATAACACACTTATTGACACTTAAACCCTTTAAACTCTGGGGTCTTTTTTTTGTACAAATATTTTTTTCATTACATTTTACAAATAAACCTCAAGAGTGTTTTAGAACAAAAATGGAGTGTTGAAACAAAATAAAAATGAATAAATCCCTCCAAAGGGCAAAGACAAAGTAAAACCATGTGAAAATTTCATTCAAAAACGTTAACTACTAAACTATAAACACGGTTCCAAGAACTTTATTGCCATTGTGCTTTTTTTGTGTCAAAACTTTGAAAAACACTAGCCATATCACAGATCATATCACTTCCAAGGGTTATCCCTTCTTTTCACCACTAGATGGCACTGATGTCATCCATTTGGAGTCTGTCAAATGAACTAAAAAGAAGATTGTGCATTTTCTCTCATTTTAATTTGAATTAACTCAATCTTCATGTAATGTTTATTTAAAAACAAAGACATCTAAGGGTTAACACAAAACATGAAAGGTATTTTAGATGAATTATTGAAAAAAGAAAGCTCATTATTGACCATTTGCATTTTGTGCATACATGATTGATGTGTGCTTGAAGAACTCTTTTACTTCTTGTGATTTTAGGTGGAGTGCAGCTCAGTGTAGCAGTGGAGCAGGGTTCAACCATCCATATTAACACCAGCTCTAGTATAAATGCACTCAATGCATGTAAAGTGTGTGTGAAGCTGCGGAATCTGCAGTCGTGCCAAACCCAAGTAGTGCTTAAACAAGATGCACTTTTGGATTTCAGCTGTTCACAGCCTGAGAAAGTGTTCTTCGTGCAAATCATCAGAGTTATTGGTGAGAGACGGCAACTGACAATGCTTTTAAGAAAAACATGTTTATGTGTAGCTTTACAATTTGCTTCACAGCGACATCAAACATCGACCCCAAAGAGCACGACAGCTTTGTAAAGTTTAATCGCACATTCATATGGATTCTGAAATCGACAGCTACGAGATCTCTCCAGTTGAACTTCAGTAGCACCGGATTGAAGCAGATTCAACCTCCAGAAACCTGTCCTGACAAACACACGTATAAGATCATGGTGGAAAACGTCAGTGTTGGTTGGTTTTGCAAGAATGGAGTTGTTCAACAAATCCATTTGAGAAACTCTGGGAGGTTATCTTTGGAGGTGATAGGAGGTCAACGCATGAATGCTAAAGTAATTGGATTATCGACGGGGGGCACTATGATCTGTAAGTACAACAGGAAAATTGCTCAGGAATACATGATTCTGATTGGCAGTTAATGCTGCAATCAGTTATCTTTTAATAACTGATTCAATGTCAGTGGTGTTTGGTGATATTTCTAGCACATTTATGATTTGTAAGGAAACAGTTCTAAATTGTGTCTGGTATTTTCATTTCTAAAATCTGTCTAAACAGAGTAATACCCAATTTTCTTAATTTTTCAGCCCTCGCTCGTATACTTGTGGCTCTCCCAGATAAGAGCTCCAGCCAGGATTTCTTAACACCATATTTCATCCCAGAAAATGCAGAGGTTCTGTGGTCTTTCAACATTCCCAGCACATATTACACAGATGTTCATATCCTGTCCTACACCCTTCCCAAATGCCTTCAATCTGAAAGCATCCCGAGGATGAAATACACTTGGCAGGGTGCAAATCCTGTTGTAAAAGGCATGAATGAAATGCAGCCATCGGTGGAGCCAGGGAACTTTTACCTCTCCATAAAAAACTGCAAAATGAGTTTTCCCCATTCGCCATCACAAAGTCTGAGGGTGCATTTCCAAATTTCTGCCATGAAGAGGAGAAGGGGTACGTAATGGATGCATAAAAAAAATTTGGGGGTTGTTTCAGTTATGAATAGGGGTGTAACAATATACTGATGACACAAAAAGCTGTGTTTAAAATGAAATTAATATTTCCTTAAGCAAACAATCAAGGTTTTTTTTATATATATATATTTCTCGGTTTTTGAGCCTTTAATAGCCTTACTGTCTCGTCACTGTGTCTCATTGCAGGGCAGTGTGAAGGAGATCTGCCAGACAAGCAAGTACTTGAGATTAATGTCAAGAAAAAGGATCCGAAGTCAGTGTGTGTGTTACAACAGGATTCACTTATAACAGACACTGTCACCATTGCTTCTGGGAAACATTTTGTTCTCAACACATTTGACTGTAACAAGGATGAACTGGAGCTGACCGTCAACCAGACTATTGGTATGATACTCACCTCCTCAATCACTCACCAAACCTGCTTCCATTAACGTATTTAATCCCTTCTCTGTCGGCAGAATGTAAAGACTGGAAAAATTGTGCAACTACCGCATTCCCCCTAACCTTCCAATATGAGCAGCAATGTATCCCTGGAGTCCTCAAGACCCTCACGTGGCTCATTCATGGTCCCTTAAACTCTGCTGTGCATCTGGAGTCACCTCTCGATGGTCTGCGTTACTGTCTTCCTGGGGACAAATGCGTCTTCATGCTAACCCTAGCTCATGCTAATACACCTAGCTTTACTCTGGGGCAGTTTTGTCCAAGAGGATCCTTTCAGAAGATCCAGATCCGGGAATCTAACATAGTGATATCTGCCTCGCTTTCAAGCTTCAGTGAACAGAGCATGGGCGATAAAGCATTCTTAACATATTCCTTCACAAAAGAGATCTCAGGTAAATGCTTTCACGACTTCTCCATTTGTCTGTGTATAACATGTGCTTATGTTTTCGAAGACTTTTGTGTTTTAACAGAAAGATCTAGTTGTTTTTTTATCTATATTGGTAATGATAAGATGCTATGTGGAATACTCGTTATGGAAGGTTTCACCATTAGAGGTCACACACAACAGACAAAAAATACTGAGCTTGAGCACAGCCAGTGACTTGTGAACCATGTGCGATAACGTAACCAAGAGGTCAGGGGTCACTGGAGTCAGCAGTGTAATTTGAGTTTGATTCTTCAGTCATTCAGTCAAACAAAATCACTGGGCCTAATAAACGGAAAGAAAACGTTGCATGATAGCAAAAACCTCAGTCTACATGAACTTCACGACTCTGTCTCACGTGAACTCCATTCGATCCCCCATTCGGACATGATCCAAAGCTCTCAGCAGCTAAGAGACATCTATGAGCTTAATGTCTGGCTCAGTAGTGTTGACTTACTCCACAATGGCCTGAACTCCAAACACCTTCGCAGAAAATGGCTCCTTTCAGTCCTAATGTTGCAGTTCCTTCAATCAACAGTTAAACTCAGTTATTTGCTATTCACTAGTGAGCAAAACCTTGCGTCTGTGCGTGTACTGCTTTGAGAGTCACATGACCGATACAGAAACAGTTTCAATCAGACAGTGACGCGCCAAACCGTGTTTATAAGGAAACTCATCTGTCAACCGGATGGATCTACCAAAAAGCACCTCTGATATTTTGCAGTTCATTGTAAAATTGATTCTTTTAAAAATTATGGAGCAGCCTCGAGCGAAAAGAAAACGCTCTGCAGCCTGGGGTCATTTTGTTCCCCTGTGTCGCTCATTAAAAGCACCTTGATGAGCTGCACTTGGCAAAGCTTATTGAACCCCAGTCCCATCACTCTCTGTATTATCAAAGTGTTGTAGATTTTCAATATTTTGATATGTTTGCATTTGCTGAACAAAAATATTGGCACCCATTACATCCAAAACTATACAAACAATTTAGGTCCTGGACACAAACAAAATAGGTAATGAATCTATGAAGTAAAACACAAGGATTGTGTATCTCCTCACCGGGAGGCGTTGGGGAGTGAATGTCCATCCGAGTCCAGTAAATCAGCTGGTCTGGTGACAACACTCTTGACCCGGTCACTGGAGCACCTCCTGGGTTTTCATGCTTGGTCGTTCGTGAAGGGGAAGTTACTGTCCTCTCTTGTCAACTGTTCCGCTCTTTAAAAGTGAAAGGCTTGACGAGCCGCACCTAGTAACACTGACTGAACCCTGCAGCCAATCACAATCAATAATGTCACAGACTGTGTTGTGAATTTTCAATATTTAAGGGTCGAGCCCCAAAGGTGCGTGGAACCCTATTGCAATGGCTCAGAGTATTATCGTTTCAAGGATTTCTGAGCAGTTTTGAGAGCCTTAATGTGCTTAAAAGCCACCAAATTTCACACATGCATGCACACGCACACACACATCAGAACTTATGACAATTGAAGTCTGATTGAGGTTTGAAAATCAGAATCAGAATCGTGTTTATTGCCATGTAAGTGAAGGGGATTCACATTACTAGGAATTTGTCTTAGTGATTGGTGCATACAAAGTACATAAAATAATTTACATGAACAAAGATAAAACTAAGATAAAATTAAGGTAAATAAACTAAAGTAAGGCTAAATTGACATGTCATAAAGACATGACATAACAGACATACAATGAACAGAACATAAAATGAATGGCTGATGTAATGGTAAACATAAACATGTAATAATGTAATAACAGGTAAAAAAGTGGGTGTGGCCAACTAACGTGTTTCAGCTTATGGTGCGCTAATTTGATTGATAGGGGAATGAATTTCGGCACACATCTGTAGGGTACCGTGACTTAAATACAAGTAATATGGATTGCATTTTCAAAATCAAGATTTTGCAAAAACCTCTAAAAATGGCCACTTTTGCTTGTGTCTTACTTTAATGAAGCACTTTATCTTACTTTATCTGTTCATCTCCAAACTCCATAGGCTTCTCTACTATCTGATTTGTGTAGAAATGAGGGGTTGAAATGCAACAGATCCCCAATGAAAAGCATGTCGGCAGCCAAACAACGAAAACTGATGCCAACAGTAGCTTTAAGATGGAAACATCAAAGTGAAACGTGGGAATTTATTTCACTATTTTAGTTAGGTTCAACCAATTAAACAGCATCCCAGACAAAAGGTAGAAAGAATGCCAGAAAGCACCAGGTGAACACAAAAATACGGGTAGAAATACTAGATTGTAATGTAAAACATGTTTTTAGTTCAAGGACCAAAGAGTTTACCTAGCTTTCAACTATGAAATTATATTTCTTGCCAAAGTTGAACCTTGTACGATATTCTCACAAACTGTTCACGATGTAGGCAAAACCTACATGGCTTTTAATAATTAAATCTAGTTTTTACTCTTTTCTTTTTATAGAGAACTATATATTCTCTGTCGCACCAAAATCAGACAGTCCCACCAATCTGGCAACCCCAGGCTGGCCGAATGCAGTGACATCATCCAGCACTGTGTCCTGGATAGTGGACATGGAGCCTCAGTCGACAAGCACTCTGACATTTAGTAATATCAGTCAGCCCATATGCAAAGGAGAGCATCCAAAAATCACTGTTCAGACAGTCGAATCTCAAGAGATGCTGCTCAGCTCTAAAACTGGGGATAAGCTCAAAGACCTGCTGGTGCACGAAAGCTTCTATATTAACATGACGAACTGCAAGTTGCCTACAGGAGCCTTCAGAGCGAAGATGGAGATCACAGTGCACAGCAGCTCACGTGAGAAAGTCGTTTTTGAGTCATTAGAAAACCTTTTTGATAACTTTTGGTGAAAAAGTCTCAAAAAATGACCATTTGACAACACAAAAGCATTTTACACTCATGCTTAGTGGTTAGGTGAAGCCGTTTATTCTCAAAAAGCTGTCTTTACTTCTTAACTACAACTTTCCAAATTATCCTGACTCTTAAGATGTTGTATTCCCCTATTAAACATCAATAACAGCCTGAATGTCTCTTGAGGTTGTTGTCAATGAGGTTCTTTATCTTTTCTGTTGGTAAAGTAGTCCATTCTTCTTGGTAAAACTCTGCACATTTGAGTTCTCCCCAGAGGATTTCAATGACATTGGGGTCAGGAGACTGAGATGGCCACTTCAGAATCTTCACTTTGTTCTGGTGGAACCAATGATAAGTCGACTTGTGTTTTGGATCGTTGTCGTGTTGTAGGGTAAGATCCAATGTGCAGCGTCCGGGCTGAGGAGTGCAAACGTTCCTCCAGGATCCTTTGAAAGCATGCTGCATTCATCTTCCCTTTGAAGTCTTTGAAGCTCACACATTCCCAAAACATCATTGACCCACCTCCTTGTTTCACAGAGGGGATGGGGTTCCATTTATGTTGACTCTAAATGTTGAGTTTTTATGGTTGTGGCCAAAAAGTTAGCTCCAAAAAACATTGTTCTAGAAGTTTGGAATATTGTAAGCTGGTCACTTTGTGGCATTTTCATAGTAATGGCTTTCTTCTGGTAACTCAACCATGCAACCCATGTCTCATTATTTTGCTCCTTGACACAATTTTTCTGGCAATTGTAGCAGAAGTTTTGTTGGTTTCAATATAATCCCTTACTTTCCACTTCTAAGCTTTTGAGCACTGCTGATTGTCATTCCCAGTTCCTTTACATCTCCTTTAAGCTACCTTTTCCTGTATATCCTTTAACTGCACTTTGCTTTTCCCATCTCTCAAAATTCATAAACCATTTTGTGTCAGTTTCTGTGCATGTTAGCAAGCCAAAATCACCAGGGTGTATAAACTTTTGATCAGGGTAATTTGAAAATTCTGTTGTCATTATGATTTAAAAAGAGTAAACACAACTATTTGACAATAAATGGCTTCACCCAACCACTAACCATGAGCGGAAAAAATGCTTTTTATGTTATCATTCATATTTTCAGAAAAATGTGCAAGAAATCAAAATATTTGGCAGTAAACTTATGTTTATAAATCGGAATATTTACTGTTTAAACTCTCAACTACCACGTTTGATATTTTATTGAAAAAAGTACTTGTGAATTTATAATTTCAGACAAGCTTCTCATGGGAATCATACTAGGAGTCATGGGGCTTGTTTTAGTGGCTGTGACGGCTGTGGTGATTTTGATTGTCATCAGGTGAGCATAGTTTGAACCCCTCCTTCACATATTTGCTTGCTTTCATGGTACAATGTTACAGTGGTGTGTATTTTATTTAATCAATTCAGCTTCAATGGAATTTAAGTTATAGTTTGATGTTTTGAATGAGAATATTCATACGAAACCATTGAATGATTAGAATGTCACATATTCTCAATATGAAAATTAATTCGAGCTTTTCAATTACATTTTTTTAGGATGTCAGTATTGTCATAAAGTACATTTGTGTGCACCTTGGTACAATTTATATAGTAATGTTGCCAGTAAACAAATAAAATAACACTGACACCAAAGTCTTTAGTTTGTTGACATTTATTAAATAAAAGATAGAGAAAATAAAAGTTTACACTCTGAAATTTAAAGTCAACAAAACAAAATGAGTAAGAAACAGTCATTTTTCAATCGATTGGGTTTCTCTCAGGGGAATATCCTCACCCTCACCACCAGGAGTCAGTATGGCGCTGTGCACACTGGTTATCAACCGTCAACAAAAGTTACACTACTCAATTATTGGTGTTAGTTTCTGAGTTTAGCT
>SRMA01024436.1:0-11042 GCA_007224835.1 Danionella cerebrum
CGCCAATAAGAACAGTAAACATGATGCTCTAGCTTTTACTGTCCTGTTTTAACACTTTTCTTCTGTGTGGAATCAGTTTCTCATTTCCAAGCGTTTAAAGACAACAGATGACACTGAACTTCCATACTACAGTGCATGAGTTCTATGAAGATTATAATCCTTTTAAGATTGCCAAACATCACATCAAGACTTAAAGAACATGATGTGCATGCTTTTACTGTTCAGTCGTTAAACTTTTCAAGTTAAGATGTAACATGTGCTAAAAAAGTCCCAGAGTCAAAAAGAAAGAACTGATTAAAATTGTACTTTATTACTAAAACAAACAAGATCTAATGCAGCTATACACTCTCTAAGATGACTAACTTTGCCAATAAGAAAAGTAAGCTCGATGCTCTAGCTTTTACTGTCCTGTTTTAACACTTTTCTTCTGTGTGGAATCAGTTTCTCATTTCCAAGCGTTTAAAGACAATAGATGACGCTGAACTTCCATACTGCAGTGCATGAGTTCTAGGAAGATTATAGTCCTTTTAAGATTGCCAAACATCACAACAAGACTTGATGAACATGATGTGCATGCTTTACTGTTCTGTCGTTAAACTTTTCAAGTTAAGATGTAACATGTGCTAAAAAAGTCCCCAGAGTCAAAAAGAAAGAACTGATTAAAATTGTACTTTATTACTAAAACAAACAAGATCTAATGCAGTTATACACTCTCTAAGATGACTAACTTGCCAATAAGAACAGTAAGCTTGATGCTCTAGCTTTTACTGTCCTGTTTAACACTTTTCTTCTGTGTGGAATCAGTTTCTCATTTCCAAGCGTTTAAAGACACCAGATGACACTGAACTTCCATACTGCAGTGCATGAGTTCTAGGAAGATTATAGTCTTTTTAAGATTGCCAAACATCACATCAAGACTTAAAGAACATGATGTGCATGCTTTTACTGTTCTGTCGTTAAACTTTCAAGTTAAGATGTAACATGTGCTAAAAAAGTCCCCAGAGTCAAAAAGAAAGAACTGATTAAAATTGTGCTGTATTACTAAAACAAACAAGATCTAATGCAGCTATACAGTCTCTAAGATGACTAACTTGCCAATGAGAACAGTAAGCTTGATGCTCTAGCTTTTACTGTCCTGTTTTAACACTTTTCTTCTGTGTGAGATCAGTTTCTCATTTCCAAGCGTTTAAAGACAACAGATGACACTGAACTTCCATACTGCAGTGGATGAGTTCTAGGAAGATTATAATCCTTTTAAGATTGCCAAACATCACATCAAGACTTAAAGAACATGATGTACATGCTTTTACTGTTCTGTCGTTAAACTTTTCAAGTTAAGATGTAACATGTGCTAAAAAAAGTCCCCAGAGTCAACAAGAAAGAACTGATTAAAATTGTACTTTATTACTAAAACAAACAAGATCTAATGCAGCTATACACTCTCTAAGATGACTAACTTGCCAATAAGAACAGTAAGCTTGATGCTCTAGCTTTTACTGTCCTGTTTTAACACTTTTCTTCTGTGTGGAATCAGTTTCTCATTTCCAAGCGTTTAAAGACAATAGATGACACTGAACTTCCATACTGCAGTGCATGAGTTCAGGAAGATTATAGTCCTTTTAAGATTGCCAAACATCACATCAAGACTTAAAGAACATGATGTGCATGATTTCACTGTTCTGTCGTTAAACTTTTCAAGTTAAGATAAAACACATGCTAAAAAAGTCCCCAGAGTCAAAAGAAAGAACTGAGTAAAATTGTACTTTATTACTAAAACAAACAAGATCTAATGCAGCTATACAGTCTCTAAGATAACTAACTTGCCAATAAGAACAGAAAGCTTGATGCTCTAGCTTTTACTGTCCTGTTTTAACACTTTTCTTCTGTGTGGAATCAGTTTCTCATTTCCAAGCGTTTAAAGACAACAGATGACACTGAACTTCCATGCGGCAGTGCATGAGTTCTAGGAAGATTATAGTCCTTTTAAGATTGCCAAACATCACATCAAGACTTAAGAACATGATGTGCATGCTTTTACTGTTCTGTCGTTAAACTTTTCAAGTTAAGATGTAACATGTGCTAAAAAGGTCCCAAGAGTCAAAAAGAAAGAACTGATTAAAATTGTACTTTATTACTAAATTAAACAAGATCTAATGCAGCTATACACTCTCTAAGATGACTAACTTGCCAATAAGAACAGTAAACTTGATGCTCTAGCTTTTACTGTCCTGTTTTAACACTTTTCTTCTGTGTGGAATCAGTTTCTCTTTTTCAAGCGTTTAAAGACAACAGATGACACTGAACTTCCAAACTGCAGTGCATGAGTTCTAGGAAGATTATAGTCCTTTTAAGATTGCCAAACATCACATCAAGACTTAATGAACATGATGTGCATGCTTTTACTGTTCTGTCGTTAAACTTTTCAAGTTAAGATGTAACACGTGCTAAAAAAGTCCCCAGAGTCAAAAAGAAAGAACTGATTAAAATTGTACTTTATTACTAAACTAAACAAGATCTAATGCAGCTATTCAGTCTCTAAGATGATTAACTTGCCAATAAGAACAGTAAGCTTGATGCTCTAGCTTTTACTGTCCTGTTTTAACACTTTTTCTTCTGTGTGGAATCAGTTTCTCATTTCCAAGCGTTTAAAGACAACAGATGACACTGAACTTCCATAACTGCAGTGCATGAGTTCTAGGAAGATTATAGTCCTTTTAAGATTGCCAAACATCCCATCAAGACTTAAAGAACATGATGTGCATGCTTTTACTGTTCTGTCGTTAAACTTTTCAAGTTAAAATTTAACATGTGCTAAAAAAGTCCCCAGAGTCAAAAAGAAAGAACTGATTAAAATTGTACTTTATTTCTAAAACAAACAAGATCTAATGCAGCTATACAGTCTCTAAGATGACTAACTTGCCAATAAGGACAGTAAGCTTGATGCTCTAGCTTTTACTGTCCTGTTTTAACACTTTTCTTCTGTGTGGAATCAGTTTCTCATTTCCAAGCGTTTAAAGACAATAGATGACACTGAACTTCCATACTGCAGTGCATGAGTTCTAGGAAAGATTATAGTCCTTTTAAGATTGCCAAACATCACATCAAGACTTAAAGAACATGATGTGCATGCTTTTACTGTTCTGGCGTTAAACTTTTCAAGTTAAGATGTAACATGTGCTAAAAAAGTCCCCAGAGTCAAAAAAGAAAGAACTGATTAAAATTGTACTTTATTACTAAAACAAACAAGATCTAATGCAGTTATACACTCTCTAAGATGACTAACTTGCTAATAAGAACAGTAAGCTTGATGCTCTAGCTTTTACTGTCCTGTTTTAACACTTTTTTTTCTGTGTGGAATCAGTTTCTCATTTCCAAGCGTTTAAAGACAACAGATGACACTGGACGTCCATACTGCAGTGCATGAGTTCTAGGAAGATTATAGTCCTTTTAAGATTGCCAAACATCACATCAAGACTTAAAGAACATGATGTGCATGCTTTTACTGTTCTGTCGTTAAACTTTTTAAGTTAAGATAAAACACATGCTAAAAAAGTCCCCAGAGTCAAAAAGAAAGAAATGATTAAAATTGTACTTTATTACTAAAACAAACAAGATCTAATGCAGCTATACACTCTAAGATGACTAACTTGCCAATAAGAAAAGTAAGCTCGATGCTCTAGCTTTTACTGTCCTGTTTTAACACTTTTCTTCTGTATGGAATCAGTTTCTCATTTCCAAGCGTTTAAAGACAACAGATGACACTGAACTTCCATGCTGCGGTGCATGAGTTCTAGGAAGATTATAGTCCTTTTAAGATTGCCAAACATCACATCAAGACTTAAAGAACATGATGTGCATGCTTTTACTGTTCTGTCGTTAAACTTTTCCAGTTAAGCTGTAACATGTGCTAAAAAAGTCCCCAGAGTCAAAAAGAAAGAACTGATTAAAATTGTACTTTATTACTAAACCAAACAGGATCTAATGCAGCTATACAGTCTCTAAGACGACTAACTTGCCAATAAGAACAGTAAGCTTGATGCTCTAGCTTTTACTGTCCTGTTTTAACACTTTTCTTCTGTGTGGAATCAGTTTCTCATTTCCAAGAGTTTAAAGACAATAGATGACACTGAACTTCCATACTGCAGTGCATGAGTTCTAGGAAGATTATAGTCCTTTTAAGATTGCCAAACATCACATCAAGACTTAAAGAACATGATGTTTATGCTTTTACTGTTCTGTCGTTAAACTTTTCAAGTTAAGATGTAACATGTGCTAAAAAAGTCCCCAGAGTCAAAAAGAAAGAACTGATTAAAATTGTACTTTGTTACTAAAACAAACAAGATCTAATGCAGCTATACACTCTCTAAGATGACTAACTTGCCAATAAAAACAGTAAGCATGATGCTCTAGCTTTTATTGTCCTGTTTTAACACTTTTCTTCTGTGTGGAATCAGTTTCTCATTTCCAAGCGTTTAAAGACAATAGATGACACTGGACTTCCATACTGCAGTGCATGAGTTCTAGGAAGATTATAGTCCTTTTAAGATTGCCAATCATCACATCAAGACTTAATGAACATGATGTGCATGCTTTTACTATTCTGTCGTTAAACTTTTCAAGTTAAGATGTAACATGTGCTAAAAAAGTCCCCAGAGTCAAAAAGAAAGAACTGATTAAAATTGTACTTTATTACTAAAACAAACAAGATCTAATGCAGCTATACAGTCTCTAAGATGACTAACTTGCCAATAAGAACCGTAAGCTTGATGCTCTAGCTTTTACTGTCCTGTTTTAACACTTTTCTTCTGTGTGGAATCAGTTTCTCATTTCCAAGCGTTTAAAGACAATAGATGACACTGAACTTCCATACTGCAGTGCATGAGTTCTAGGAAGATTATAGTCCTTTTAAGATTGCCAAACATCACATCAAGACTTAAAGAACATGATGTGCATGCTTTTGCTGTTCTGTCGTTAAACTTTTCAAGTTAAGATGTAACATGTGCTAAAAAGTCCCCAGAGTCAAAAAGAAAGAACTGATTAAAATTGTACTTTATTACTAAAACAAACAAAATCTAATGCAGCTATACTGTCTCTAAGATGACTAACTTGCCAATAAGAACAGTAAGCTTGATGCTCTAGCTTTTACTGTCCTGTTTTAACACTTTTCTTCTGTGTGGAATCAGTTTCTCATTTCAAAGCGTTTAAAGACAACAGATGACACTGAACTTCCATACTGCAGTGCATGAGTTCTAGGAAGATTATAGTCCTTTTAAGATTGCAAAACATCACATCAAGACTTAAAGAACATGATGTGCATGCTTTTACTGTTCTGTCGTTAAGCTTTTCAAGGTAAGATGTAACATGTGCTAAAAAAGTCCCCAGAGTCAAAAAGAAAGAACTGATTAAAATTGTACTTTATTACTAAAACAAACAAGATCTAATGCAGCTATACACTCTCTAAAATGACTAACTTGCCAATAAGAACAGTAAGCTTGATGCTCTAGCTTTTACTGTCCTGTTTTAACGCTTTTCTTCTGTGTGGAATCAGTTTCTCATTTCCAAGCGTTTAAAGAGAACAGATGACACTGAACTTCCATACTGCAGTGCATGAGTTCTAGGAAGATTATAGTCCTTTTGAGATTGCCAAACATCACATCAAGACTTAATGAACATGATGTGCATGCTTTTACTGTTCTGTTGTTAAACTTTTCAAGTTAAGATGTAACATGTGCTAAAAAAGTCCCCAGAGTCATAAAGAAAGAACTGATTAAAATTGTACTTTATTACTAAAACAAACAAGATCTAATGCAGCCATACAGTCTCTAAGATGACTAACTTGCCAATAAGAACAGTAAGCTTGATGCTCTAGCTTTTACTGTCCTGTTTTAACACTTGTCTTCTATGTGGAATCAGTTTCTCATTTCCAAGCGTTTAAAGACAACAGATGACACTGAACTTCCATGCTGCAGTGCATGAGTTCTAGGAAGATTATAGTCCTTTTAAGATTGCCAAACATCACATCAAGACTTAAAGAACATGATGTGCATGCTTTTACTGTTCTGTCGTTAAACTTTTCAAGTTAAGATAAAACACATGCTAAAAAAGTCCCCAGAGTCAAAGAGAAAGAAATGATTAAAATTGTACTTTATTACTAAAACAAACAAGATCTAATGCAGCTATACAGTCTCTAAGATGACTAACTTGCCAATAGAACAGTAAGCTTGATGCTCTAGCTTTTACTGTCCTGTTTTAACACTTTTCTTCTGTGTGGAATCAGTTTCTCATTTCCAAGCGTTTAAAGACAACAGATGACACTGAACTTCCATACTGCGGTGCATGAGTTCTAGGAAGATTATAGTCCTTTTAAGATTGCCAAACATCACATCAAGACTTAAAGAACATGATGTGCATGCTTTTACTGTTCTATCGTTAAACTTTTCAAGTTAAGATAAAACACGTGCTAAAAAAGTCCCCAGAGTCAAAAAGAAAGAAATGATTAAAATTGTACTTTATTACTGAAACAAACAAGATCTAATGCAGCTATACACTCTCTAAGATGACTAACTTGCCAATAAAAACAGTAAGCATGATGCTCTAGCTTTTATTGTCCTGTTTTAACACTTTCTTCTGTGTGGAATCAGTTTCTCATTTCCAAGCGTTTAAAGACAACAGATGACACTGAACTTCCATACTGCAGTGCAAGAGTTCTAGGAAGATTATAGTCCTTTTAAGATTGCCAAACATCACTTCAAGACTTAAAGAACATGATGTGCATGCTTTTACTGTTCTGTCGTTAAACTTTTCAAGTTAAGATGTAACATGTGCTAAAAAAGTCCCCAGAGTCAAAAAGAAAGAACTGATTAAAATTGTACTTTATTACTAAAACAAACAAGATCTAATGCAGCTATACAGTCTCTAAGATGACTAACTTGCCAATAAAAACAGTAAGCTTGATGCTCTAGCTTTTACTGTCCTGTTTTAACACTTTTCTTCTGTGTGGAATCAGTTTCTCATTTCCAAGCGTTTAAAGACAACAGATGACACTGAACTTCCATACTGCAGTGCATGAGTTCTAGGAAGATTATAGTCCTATCAAGATTGCCAAACATCACATCAAGACTTAAAGAACATGATGTGCATGCTTTTACTGTTCTGTCGTCAAACTTTTCAAGTTAAGATGTAACATGTGCTAAAAAAGTCCCCAGAGTCAAAAAAAAAGAACTGAATAAAATTGTACTTTATTACTAAAACAAACAAGATCTAATGCAGCTATACAGTCTCTAAGATGACTAACTTGCCAATAAGAACAGTAAGCTTGATGCTCTGGCTTTTCCTGTCCTGTTTTAACACTTTTCTTCTGTGTGGAATCAGTTTCTCATTTCCAAGCGTTTAAAGACAACAGATGGCACGGAACTTCCATACTGCAGTGCATGAGTTCTAGGAAGATTATAGTCCTTTTAAGATTGCCAAACATCACATCAAGACTTACTGAACATGATGTGCATGCTTTTACTGTTCTGTCGTTAAACTTTTCAAGTTAAGATGTAACTTGTGCTAAAAAAGTCCCCAGAGTCAAAAAGAAAGAACTGATTAAAATTGTACTTTATTACTAAATTAAACAAAATCTAATGCAGCTATACACTCTCTAAGATGACTAACTTGCCAATAAGAACAGTAAGCTTGATGCTCTAGCTTTTACTGTCCTGTTTTAACACTTTTCTTCTGTGTGGAATCAGTTTCTCATTTCCAAGCGTTTAAAGACAATAGATGACACTGAACTTCCATACTGCAGTGCATGAGTTCTAGGAAGATTATAGTCCTTTTAAGATTGCCAAACATCACATCAAGACTTAATGAACGTGATGTGCATGCTTTTACTGTTCTGTCGTTAAACTTTTCAAGTTAAGATGTAACATGTGCTAAAAAAGTCCCCAGAGTCAAAAAAAAAGAACTGATTAAAAATTGTACTTTATTACTAAAACAAACAAGATCTAATGCAGTTATACACTCTCTAAGATGACTAACTTGCTAATAAAAACAGTAAGCATGATGCTCTAGCTTTTATTGTCCTGTTTTAACACTTTTCTTCTGTGTGGAATCAGTTTCTCATTTCCAAGCGTTTAAAGATAACAGATGACTGAACTTCCATACTGCAGTGCATGAGTTCTAGGAAAGATTATAGTCCTTTTAAGATTGCCAAACATCACATCAAGACTTTAAGAACATGATGTGCATGCTGTTACTGTTCTGTCGTTAAACTTTTCAAGTTAAGATGTAACATGTGCTAAAAAAAGTCCCCAGAGTCAAAAAGAAAGAACTGATTAAAATTGTACTTTATTACTAAAACAAACAAGATCTAATGCAGCTATACACTCTCTAAGATGACTAACTTGCCAATAAAAAAAAGTAAGCTTGATGCTCTAGCTTTTACTGTCCTGTTTTAACACTTTTCTTCTGTGTGGAATCAGTTTCTCATTTCCAAGCGTTTAAAGACAACAGATGACACTGAACTTCCATACTGCAGTGCATGAGTTCTAGGAAGATTATAGTCCTTTTAAGATTGCCAAACATCACTTCAAGACTTAAAGAACATGATGTGCATGCTTTTACTGTTCTGTCGTTAAACTTTTCAAGTTAAGATGTAACATGTGCTAAAAAAAGTCCCAAGAGTCAAAAAGAAAGAACTGATTAAAATTGTACTTTATTACTAAAACAAACAAGATCTAATACAGCTATACAGTCTCTAAGATGACTAACTTGCCAATAAGAACAGTAAGCTTGATGCTCTAGCTTTTACTGTCCTGTTTTAACACTTGTCTTCTGTGTGGAATCGGTTTCTCATTTCCAAGCGTTTAAAGACAACAGATGACACTGAACTTCCATACTGCAGTGCATGAGTTCTAGGAAGATTATAGTCCTTTTTAGATTGCCAAACATCACATCAAGACTTAAAGAACATGATGTGCATGCTTTTGCTGTTCTGTCGTTAAACTTTTCAAGTTAAGATGTAACATGTGCTAAAAAAGTCCCAAGAGTCAAAAAAAAGAACTGATTAAAATTGTACTTTATTACTAAAACAAACAAGATCTAATGCAGCTATACACTCTCTAAGATGACTAACTTGCCAATAAGAAAAGTAAGCGCGATGCTCTAGCTTTTACTGTCCTGTTTTAACACTTTTCTTCTGTGTGGAATCAGTTTCTCATTTCCAAGCGTTTAAAAACAATAGATGACACTGAACTTCCATACTGCAGTGCATGAGTTCTAGGAAGATTATAGTCCTTTTAAGATTGCCAAACATCACATCAAGACTTAAGAACATGATGTGCATGCTTTTACTGTTCTGTCGTTAAACTTTTCAAGTTAAGATAAAACACATGCTAAAAAAAGTCCCCAGAGTCAAAAAGAAAGAACTGATTAAAATTGTACTTTATTACTAAAACAAGCAAGATCTAATGCAGCTATACAGTCTCTAAGATGACTAACTTGCCAATAAGAACTGTAAGCTTGATGCTCTAGCTTTTACTGTCCTGTTTTAACACTTTTCTTCTGTGTGGAATCAGTTCCTCATTTCAAAGCGTTTAAAGACAACAGATGACACTGAACTTCCATACTGCAGTGCATGAGTTCTAGGAAGATTATAGTCCTTTTAAGATTGCCAAGCATCACATCAAGACTTAATGAACATGATGTGCATGCTTTTACTGTTCTGTCGTTAAACTTTTCAAGTTAAGATGTAACATGTGCTAAAAAAGTCCCCAGAGTCAAAAAGAAAGAACTGATTAAAATTGTACTTTATTACTAAAACAAAAAAGATCTAATGCAGCTATACAGTCTCTAAGATGACTAACTTGCCAATAAGAACAGTAAGCTTGATGCTCTAGCTTTTACTGTCCTGTTTTAACACTTTTCTTCTGTGTGGAGTCAGTTCCTCATTTCCAAGCGTTTAAAGACAACAGATGACACTGAACTTCCATACTGCAGTGCATGAGTTCTAAGGAAGATTATAGTCCTTTTAAGATTGCCAAACATCACATCAAGACTTAAAGAACATGATGTGCATGCTTTTACTGTTCTGTCGTTAAACTTTTCAAGTTAAGATGTAACATGTTCTAAAAAAGTCCCCAGAGTCAAAAAGAAAGAAATGATTAAAATTGTACTTTATTACTAAAACAAACAAGATCTAATGCAGCTATACAGTCTCTAAGATGACTAACTCGCCAATAAGAACAGTAAGCTTGATGCTCTAGCTTTTACTGTCCTGTTTTAACACTTTTCTTCTGGGTGGAATCGGTTTCTCATTTCCAAGCGTTTAAAGACAACAGATGACACTGAACTTCCATACTGCAGTGCATGAGTAATAGGAAGATTATAGTCCTTTTAAGATTGCCAAACATCACATCAAGACTTAAAGAACATGATGTGCATGCTTTACTGTTCTGTCGTTAAACTTTTCAAGTTAAGATGTAACATGTGCTAAAAAAGTCCCCAGAGTCAAAAAGAAAGAACTGATTAAATTGTACTTTATTACTAAAACAAACAAGATCTAATGCAGCTATACACTCTCTAAGATGACTAACTTACCAATAAGAAAAGTAAGCTTGATGCTCTAGCTTTTACTGTCCTGTTTTAACACTTTTCTTCTGTGTGGAATCAGTTTCTCATTTCCAAGAGTTTAAAGACAATAGATGACACTGAACTTCCATACTGCAGTGCATGAGTTCTTGGAAGATTATAGTCCTTTTAATATTGCCAAACATCACATCAAGACTTAAAGAACATGATGTGCATGCTTTTACTGTTCTGTCGTTAAACTTTTCACGTTAAGATGTAACATGTGCTAAAAAAGTCCCCAGAGTCAAAAGAAAGAACTGATTAAAAATGTACTTTATTACTAAAACAAACAAGATCTAATGCAGCTATACAGTCTCTAAGATGACTAACTTGCCAATAAGAACAGTAAGCTTGATGCTCTAGCTTTTACTGTCCTGTTTTAATACTTGTCTTCTGTGTGGAATCTGTTTCTCATTTCCAAGCGTTTA
>SRMA01024437.1:0-29520 GCA_007224835.1 Danionella cerebrum
TGATTCTAACAGTCAAGAAAGTATTTCAATATGTCTGGTCCTTCTTTCGTAATCCTTGTTTGTTTGAGGCATGGTAATCGGACTTTCTCCAGCAGATTTGCCATCGTTTGAAAATCTGACAGTTGAGTCAGCTGACTCGTTTGAAAATCTGGCAGTTGATAACTCCAGGTGCAGCTCATTTCAAATAAGTAGGTCAAAGGTGTCTCATAGACTTTCAATGGCCCATTGAAATGAATGGAGCATGAATCCCATAGATCCTATTATGAAAGAGCTTCTGTAATTGATTGACACTGGAAAGTCATACTAGTATTAAGGAAGCAAATCACTTATCCAGCCAATCATTGCTTGTGAATAAACATAAAATATTAAGCCACACCCACTTTTTGACATCTTTCCATGTTAAATATCTTCTAAACGGAACACAGTAGAGACATGGGGGTTGCTTTATATTATTCTAAATGGAAAGTAGATTAAAACATGATGTCACTGACTCCTCCATAGCAACCAAATTGTTTACCATAGCAACTAAATTGCCATATCTCTATCTTAGCTAAGGAAAATGCTAGAGAATTGGATGTTGGTAAGCTTCACCCATAGTGAAAGTTGAAACATTATATCATGTCAATGACACCTCCATAGCAACCAGACTGGTTACCATAGCAACCAATATGGCATGTCTCTATCTCAGCTTAGGAAAATCATAGAGACGTGGGGGTTGCTGTATTTTACTCGTATTGACATGGGGAACAATATGTAAGGTCACTGACCCCTCCATAGCAACCAGAAAGGTTACCATAGCAACCAATATGGCACATCTCTATCTCAGCTTAGGAAAGTCATAGAGACATGGGGGTTGATGTATTTTACTCGTATTGACATGGGGACCAATATGTTAGGACACCGACCCCTCCAGAGGAACCAGACTGGTTACCATAGCAACCAATATTGCATGTCTCTATCTCAGCTTAGGAAAGTCATAGAGACATGGGGGTTGATGTATTTTACTCGTATTGACATGGGGACCAATATGTTAGGACACCGACCCCTCCAGAGGAACCAGACTGGTTACCATAGCAACCAATATGACGCATCTCTATCTCAGCTTAGGAATGTCATAGAGACATGGGGGTTGATGTATTTTACTCGTATTGACATGGGGTCCAATATGTTAGGACACAGACCCCTCCATAGCAACCAGACTTGTTACCATAGCAACCAATTTTGCATGTACCTATCTCAGCTTATGAAAATCATAGAGACATGGGGGTTGGATTATGTTATTGTTGCGGAATTGACAGCATTTAAATAAATAGGTATTAACGGCACCAACGCAAGCCAACATCGAAGTTTGCGTGCAAACTTTAAAATCTAGTTATTCTTCTTCTTCTTCTTCTTTTTTCTTCTGACAAAAATTCTCAACACTACTCCTCCTAGCCCGTTCGAGCTACAGCCACGAAACTTTCAACACACCTCAAAGCTGTTATGTAGTTTGTTGCTATATCTCTTCGGACCGATTTGATCAGCGGTTTCCGTAAAAATCGCGAATTTCGGCCCAAAAATCGCCCAAGTCATTCCCTATGGGAGCCCTGGAGTGGTGATGTCATCGCTCACTCTAACTTTGAGCAAGCTCAGTCTTGTTGCTACTTGCACTGTTTTCTCAACTAAAAATTAACCTTTACACACACATTTTATACCTAAATGGTAGAGATTTTTGTCCTCTTTCAGTTGGTGCTGTTTTCATTTTTAAAAAACACACGGTTTTACTCCAGGTGGCCTAAACCACAAGGAGTGCACTTAATTGCTCCATTCACCTCCATTCAAAAATTCAGGTGGATTCTGTTTAAAATCTCAGTCGCAGGCTATTTTTAACTCGCCATAAATCATTCACACTTTATCACAGCTTCACAAATTTACACCATTCTCTTCCTTAAAATCTTGGGATTCTAACAGTAAAAGAAATATTTCAATACCTCTGTTCATTCTTTCGTAATGTTTATTTGTTTGGAGGTATGGATTTCTCTGAAATGAGCAGTTGCACAGAATCAAATGAAGGCTATTTGTAGCTCGCCATAATTTTTTATTTCTAATCACACCTTCACAAAAATTACAGCATTCTCTTCGTTAGGGTCTTCTGCTTCTGAAAAAGAAAGAATCATTTCGATATGTCTTACGGTTCTTCTATAATCTTTATTTGTTTGAGGCATGGAAATCAGATTTTCTCCAGCAGATTTGCCATCGTTTAAAAATCTGGCAGTTGAGTCAGCTGACTCGTTTGAAAATCTGGCAGTTGATAACTCCAGGTGCAAGCTGATTTCAAATAAGTAGGTCCAAGGTGTCTCATTGACTTTCAATGGCCCATTGAAATGAATGGAGCATGAACCCCATAGATCCTAATGTAAAAGAGCTTCTGTAATTGATTGACACTGGAAAGTCATACAAGCATTAAGGAAACAAATTACTTATCCAGCCCATCATTGCTTGTGAATTAACATAAATTAATTAAGCCACACCCACTTTTTGACATAGCTTTCAATGTCAAATATCTTCTAAACGGAACACAGTAGAGACATGGGGGGTGCTTTATATTATTCTAAATGAAAAGTAGATTACAACATGATGTCACTAACTCCTCCATAGCAACCCAATTGTTTACCATAGCAACCAAATAGCCACATCTCTATCTTAGCTTAGGAAAATGCTAGAGACTTGGGGGCTGGTAAGCTTCACCCATACTGACAGCGGAAACATATTATGTTAATGACACCTCCATAGCAACCAGACTGGTTACCATAGCAACCAATAAGGCAAGTCTCTATCTCAGCTTAGGAAAATCATAGAGAGATGGGGGTTGCTGTATTTTACCCGTATAGAGATGGGGGGCAATATATTAGGTCAGCGACCCCTCCATAGCAACCAAACTGGTTACCATAGCAACCAATATGGCGCAGCTCTATCTCAGCTTTGGAAAGTCATAGAGACATGGGGGTTGATGTATTGACATAGAGAACAATGTGTTAGGTCACTGACCCCTCCATAGCAACCAGACTGGTTACCATAGCAACCAATTTTGCATGTATCTATCTTAGCTCAGGAAAATCATAGAGACATGGGGGTTGCTGTAATTTACTCGTATTCATATGGGGAACAATATATTAGGTCAGCGAACCCTCCATAGCAACCACACTGTTACCATAGCAACCAATATGGCGTATCTCTATCTCAGCTTACGAAAGTCATAGAGACATGGGGGTTGGTGTATTTTACTCGTGTTGACATGGGGAACAATATGTTAGGTCACTGACCCCTCCATAGCAACCAGACTGGTTACCATAGCAACCAATTTTGCATGTACCTATCTCAGCTTATGAGAATCATAGAGACATGGGGGTTGGATTATGTTATTGTTGCGGAATTGACAACATTTTAAAAAATAGGTATTAACGGCACCAATGCAAGCCAACATCGAAGTTTGCGTGCAAACTTTAAAATCTAGTTCTTCTTCTTCTTCTTCTGACAAAATTTCTGTCAGCTACTCGTCCTAGCCCGTTCGAGCTACAGCCACGAAACGTTCCACGGTCGTCCAAGCTGTTCCCACTCGGGTTGCTATGTCTTTTCGGACCGATTTGACCAGTGGTTTCCGTAAAAATCGCGAATTTCGGCCCAAAAATCGCCCAAGTCATTCCCTATGGGGGCCCTAGAGTGGTGATGTCATCGCCCACTCTAACTTCGAGCAAGCTCAGTCTTGTTGATACTTGCAACTTTTTCTCAACTAAAAATTAACCTTTACACACACATTTTATACCTAAATGGTAGAGATTTTTGTCCTCTTTCAGTTGGTGCTGTTTTCATTTTTAAAAAAACACACGGCTTTTACTCCAGGTGGCCTAAACCACAAGGAGTGCACATAATTGCTCCATTCACCTCCATTCAAAAAATCTGGTGGACTCTGTTTAAAATCTCAATCGCAGGCTATTTTTAACTCGCCATAAATCATTCACACTTTATCACAGCTTCACAAAATTTACACCATTTTCTTCCTTAAAATCTTGGGATTCTAACAGTAAAAGAAATATTTCAATAACTCTGGTCATTCTTTCGTAATCCTTATTTGTTTTAGGGTATGGATTTCTCTGAAATGAGCAGTTGCACAGAATCAAATGAAGGCTATTTGTAGCTCGCCATAATTTTTTTATTTCTAATCACACCTTCACAAAAATTACAGCATTCTCTTTGTTAGGATCTTCTGCTTCTGACAAAGAAAGAATCATTTCGATATGTCTTACGGTTCTTCTATAATCTTTATTTGTTTGAGGCATGGAAATCGGATTTTCTCCAGCAGATTTGCCATCGTTTAAAATCTGACAGTTGAATTTCCAACTGCAGCTGACTCGTTTGAAAATCTGACAGTTGATAACTCCAGGTGCAGCTGATTTCAAATAAGTAGGTCAAAGGTGTATCATTGACTTTCAATGGCCCATTGAAATGAATGGAGCATGAACCCCATAGATCCTAGTGTGAAAGAGCTTCTGTAATTGATTGACACTGGAAAGTCATACGAGCATTAAGGAAGCAGATTACTTATCCAGCCCATCATTGCTTGTTAATTAACATAAATTAATTAAGCCACACCCACTTTTTGACATAACTTTCAATGTCAAATATCTTCTAAACGGAACACAGTAGAGACATGGGGGTTGTTTTATATTAGTCTAAATGGAAAGTAGATTACAACATGATGTCACTAACTCCTCCATAGCAACCAAATTGTTTACCATAGCAACTATATAGCCACATCTCTGTCTTAGCTTAGGAAAATGCTAGAGACTTGGGGGCTGGTAAGCTGCACCCATACTGACAGCTGAAACATTATATTATGTTAATGACACCTCCATAGCAACCAGACTGGTTACCATAGCAACCAATATGGCATGTCTCTATCTCAGCTTAGGAAAATCATAAAGAGATGGGGGTTGCTGTATTTACCCGTATAGATATGGGGAGCAATATATTAGGTCAGCGACCCCTCCATAGCAACCAAACTGGTTACCATAGCAACCAATATGGCGCAGCTCTATCTCGGCTTTGGAAGGTCATAGAGACATGGGGGTTGATGTATTGACATGGGGAACAATGTGTTTAGGTCACTGGCCCCGCCATAGCAACCAGACTGGTTACCATAGCAACCAATTTTGCATGTACCTATCTCAGCTCAGGAAAATCATAGAGACATGGGGGTTGCTGTAATTTACTCGTATTCATATGGGGAACAATATATTAGGTCAGCGACCCCTCCATAGCAACCACACTGTTACCATAGCAACCAATATGGCGTATCTCTATCTCAGCTTACGAAAGTCATAGAGACATGGGGGTTGGTGTATTTTACTCGTGTTGACATGGGGAACAATATGTTAGGTCACTGACCCCTCCATAGCAACCAGACTTGTTACCATAGCAACCAATTTTGCATGTAACTATCTCAGCTTATGAGAATCATAGAGACATGGGGGTTGGATTATGTTATTGTTGCGGATTTGACAACATTTTTTAAAAAATAGGTATTAACGGCACCAACGCAAGCCAACATCGAAGTTTGCGTGCAAACTTTAAAATCTAGTTATTCTTCCTGCTTCTTCTTCTTCTTCTTCTTCTGACAAAAATTCTGACAGCTACTCCTCCTAGCCCGTTCGAGCTACAAACACGAAACTTTCCACAGTCGTCCAAACTGTTCCCGCTCGAGTTGCTATATCTCTTCGGACCGATTGGACCAGCGGTTTCTGTAAAAATCACGAATTTCGGCCCAAAAAACGCCCAAGTCATTCCCTATGGGAGCCCTAGAGTGGTGATGTCATCGCCCACTCTAACTTTGAGCAAGCTCAGTCTTGTTGATACTTGCACTGTTTTCTCAACTAAAAATTAACCTTTACACACACATTTTATATCTAAATGGTAGAGATTTTTGTCCTCTTTCAGTTGGTGCTGTTTTCATTTTTAAAAAACACACGGTTTTTACTCCAGGTGGCCTAAACCACAAGGAGTGCACATAATTGCTCCGTTCACCTCCATTCAAAAATTCTGGTGGATTCTGTTTAAAATCTCAATCGCAGGCTATTTTTAACTCGCCATAAATCATTCAAACGTTATCACAGCTTCACAAAATTTACACCATTCTCTTCCTTAAAATCTTGGGATTCTAACAGTAAAAGAAATATTTCAATACCTCTGGTCATTCTTTCGTAATCCTTATTTGTTTGAGGGTATGGATTTCTCTGAAATGAGCAGTTGCACAGAATCAAATGAAGGCTATTTGTAAATCGCCATAATTTTTTTATTTCTAATCACACCTTCACAAAATTTACAGCTTTCTCTTCGTTAGGGTCTTCTGCTTCTGACAAAGAAAGAATCATTTCGATATGTCTTACGGTTCTTCTATAATCTTTATTTGTTTGAGGCATGGAAATCGGATTTTCTCCAGCAGATTTGCCATCGTTTGAAAATCTGACAGTTGAATTTCCAGCTGCAGCTGACTAGTTTGAAAATCTGGCAGTTGAAACTCCAGGTGCAAGCTGATTTCAAATAAGTAGGTCACAGGTGTCTCATTGACTGAATGGCCCATTGAAATGAATGGAGCATGAACCCCATAGATCCTATTGTAAAAGTGCTTCTGTAATTGATTGACACTGGAAAGTCATACGAGCATTAAGGAAGCAAATTACTTATCCAGCCCATCATTGCTTGTAAATTAACATAAATTAATTAAGCCACACCCACTTTTTGACATAACTTTCAATGTCAAATATCTTCTAAACGGAACACAGTAGAGACATGGGGGTTGCTTTATATTAGTCTAAATGGAAAGTAGATTACAACATGATGTCACTAACTCCTCCACAGCAACCAAATTGTTTACCATAGCAACTATATTGCCACATCTCTATCTTAGCTTAGGAAAATGCTAGAGACTTGGGGGCTGGTAAGCTTCACCCATACTGACAGCTGAAACATATTATGTTAATGACACCTCCATAGCAACCAGACTGGTTACCATAGCAACCAATATGGCATGTCTCTATCTCAGCTTAGGAAAATCATAGAGAGATGGGGGTTGCTGTATTTTACCCGTATAGATATGGGGAGCAATATATTAGGTCAGCGACCCCTCCATAGCAACCAAACTGGTTACCATAGCAACCAATATGGCGCAGCTCTATCTCAGCTTAGGAAAGTCATAGAGATATGGGGGTTGATGTATTGACATAGGGAACAATGTGGTAGGTCACTGACCCCTCCATAGCAACCAGACTGGTTACCATAGCAACCAATTTTGCATGTATCTATCTCAGCTCAGGAAAACAATAGAGACATGGGGGTTGCTGTAATTTACTCGTATTCATATAGGGAACAATATATTAGGTCAGCGACCCCTCCATAGCAACCACACTGTTACCATAGCAACCAATATGGCGTGTCTCTATCTCAGCTGACGAAAGTCATAGAGACATGGGGGTTGGTGTATTTTACTCGTGTTGACATGGGGAACAATATGTTAGGTCACTGACCCCTCCATAGCAACCAGACTTGTTACTATAGCAACCAATTTTGCATGTACCTATCTCAGCTTATGAGAATCATAGAGACATGAGGGTTGGATTATGTTATTGTTGCGGAATTGACAACATTTTAAAAAAAAAGGTATTAACGGTACCAACGCAAGCCAACATCGAAGTTTGCGTGCAAACTTTAAAATCTAGTTATTATTATTATTATGTTGGCTTGCTTGCAAAGCCAACATATTGATATTGCACTTAAACTTATTATGTTGGCTTGCAGAGCCAACATATTGTTATCTCTCTTAAACTTATTATTATGTTGGCTTGCAGAGCCAACATATTGTTATCTCTCTTAAACTTATTATTATTCTTCTTCTTCTTCTTCTTCTTCTCTTTTCCTACGTCAAAATTTTACGACGCTTCTCCTCCTAGCCCGTTCGAGCTACAGCCACGAAACTTTCCACGGTCGTCCAAGCTGTTCCCACTCGAGTTGCTTTGTCTTTTCGGACCGATTCGACCAGCGGTTTCCGTAAAAATTGCGAATTTCGGGCTAAAAATCGCCCAAGTCATTCCCTATGGGGGCCCTAGAGTGGTGATGTCATCGCTCACTCTAACTTTGAGCAAGCTCAGTCTTGTTGATACTTGCACTGTTTTCTCAACTAAAAATTAACCTTTACACACACATTTTATACCTAAATGGTAGAGATTTTTGTCCTCTTTCAGTTGGTGCTGTTTTCATTTTTAAAAAACACACGGTTTTTACTCCAGGTGGCCTAAACCACAAGGAGTGCACATAATTGCTCCATTCACCTCCATTCAAAAATTCTGGTGGATTCTGTTCAAAATCTCAATCGCAGGCTATTTATAACTCGCCATAAATCATTCAAACTTTATCACAGCTTCACAAAACTTACACCATTTTCTTCCTTAAAATCTTGTGATTCTAACAGTAAAGGAAATATTTCAATGTGTCTTGTCCTTCTTTCGTAATCCTTATTTGTTTGGAGGTATGGATTTCTCAGAAATGAGCAGTTGCACAAAATCAAATGAAGGCTTTTTCTAGCTCGCCATAATTTTTTTATTTCTAATCAAACCTTCACAAAATTTACAGCATTCTCTTCTTTAGGGTCTTCTGCTTCTGACAAAGAAAGAATCATTTGGATATGTCTTACGGTTCTTCTATAATCTTTATTTGTTTGAGGCATGAAAATTGGATTTTCTCCAGCAGATTTGCCATCATTTGAAAATCTGACCGTTGAAACTGGCAGTTTCAACAGCTGGCCCTTTGCAGCAGCTGCACTTGATTTCAAATAAGTAGGTCAAAGGTGTCTCATTGACTTTCAATGGCCCATTGAAATGAATGGAGCATGAACCCCATAGATTCTAATGTAAAAGAGCTTCTGTAATTGATTGACACTGGAAAGTCATACAAGCATTAAGGAAGCAAATTACTTATCCAGCCCATCATTGCTTGTGATTTAACATAAAATAATTAAGCCACACCCACTTTTTGACATAACTTTCAATGTCAAATATCTTCTAAACGGAACACAGTAGAGACATGGGGGTTGCTTTATATTATTCTAAATGAAAAGTAGATTACAACATGATGTCACTAACTCCTCCATAGCAACCAAATTGTTTACCATAGCAACCAATATGGCATGTCTATCTCAGCTTAGGAAAATCATAGAGAGATGGGGGTTGCTGTATTTTACCCGTATAGATATGGGAGCAATATATTAGGTCAGCGACCCCTCCATAGCAACCAAACTGGTTACCATAGCAACCAATATGGGGCAGCTCTATCTCAGCTTTGGAAAGTCATAGAGACATGGGGGTTGATGTATTGACATGGGGAACAATGTGTTAGGTCACTGACCCCTCCATAGCAGCCAGACTGGTTACCATAGCAACCAATTTTGCATGTACCTATCTCAGCTCAGGAAAATCATAGAGACATGGGGGTTGCTGTAATTTACTCGTATTCATATGGGAACAATATATTAGGTCAGCGACCCCTCCATAGCAACCACACTGTTACCATAGCAACCAATATGGCGTATCTCTATCTCAGCTTACGAAAGTCATAGAGACATGGGGGACGGTGTATTTTACTCGTGTTGACATGGGGAACAATATGTTAGGTCACTGACCCCTCCATAGCAACCAGACTTGTTACCATAGCAACCAATTTTGCAAATACCTATCTCAGCTTATGAGAATCATAGAGACATGGGGGTTGGATCACGTTATTGTTGCGGAATTGACAACATTTAAAAAAATAGGTATTAACGGTACCAACGCAAGCCAACATCGAAGTTCGCGTGCAAACTTTAAAATCTAGTTATTATTCTTCTTCTTCTTCTTCTTCTTCTTCTTCTTCTCTTTTCCTACGTCAAAATTTTACGACGCTTCTCCTCCTAGCCCGTTCGAGCTACAGCCACGAAACTTTCCACGGTCATCCAAGCTGTTCCCACTCGAGTTGCTATGTCTTTTCGGACCGATTTGACCAGAGGTTTCCGTAAAAATCGCGAATTTCGGCCCAAAAATCGCCCAAGTCATTCCCTATGGGAGCCCTAGAGTGGTGATGTCATAGCTCACTCTAACTTTGAGCAAGCTCAGTCTTGTTGCTACTTGCACTGTTTCCTCAACTAAAAATTAACCTTTACACACACATTTTATATCTAAATGGTAGAGATTTTTGTCCTCTTTCAGTTGGTGCTGTTTTCATTTTTAAAAAACACACGGTTTTACTCCAGGTGGCCTAAACCACAAGGAGTGCACATAATTGCTCCATTCACCTCCATTCAAAATTTCTGGTGGATTCTGTTCAAAATCTCAATCGCAGGCTATTTATAACTCGCCATAAATCATTCAAACTTTATCACAGCTTCACAAAACTTACACCATTCTCTTCCTTAAAATCTTGTGATTCTAACAGTAAAAGAAATATTTTAATGTGTCTTGTCCTTCTTCGTAATCCTTATTTGTTTGGAGGTATGGATTTCTCAGAAATGAGCAGTTGCACAGAATCAAATGAAGGCTTTTTCTAGCTCGCCATAATTTTTTTATTTCTAATCAAACCTTCTCAAAATTTACAGCATTCTCTTCGTTAGGGTCTTCTGCTTCTGACAAAGAAAGAATCATTTGGATATGTCTTATGGTTCTTCTATAATCTTTATTTGTTTGAGGCATGAAAATCGGATTTTCTCCAGCAGATTTGCCATCATTTCAAAATCTGACAGTTGACTTTCCAGCTGCAGCTGACTCGTTTGAAAATCTGGCAGTTGATAACTTCAGCAGGTGCAGCTGATTTCAAATAAGTAGGTCAAAGGTGTCTCATTGACTTTCAATGGCCCATTGAAATGAATAGAGCATGAATCCCATAGATCCTGTTGTGAAAGAGCTTCTGTAATTGATTGACACTGGAAAGTCATACTAGAAATAAAGAAGCAAATCACTTATCCAGCCAATCATTCCTTGTGATTTAACATAAAATAATTAAGCCACACCCACTTTTTTACAAAACTATCGATGTCAAATATCTTCTGAACGGAACACAGTAGAGACATGGGGGTTGCTTTATATTATTCTAAATGGAAAGTAGATTACAACATGATGTCACTGACTCCTCCATAGCAACCAGACTGGTTACCATAGCAACCAATATGGCATGTCTCTATCTCAGCTTAGGAAAATCATAGAGAGATGGGGGTTGCTGTATTTTACCCGTATAGATATGGGGAGCAATATATTAGGTCAGCGACCCCTCCATAGCAACCAGACTGGTTACCATGGCAACCAATATGGCGCAGCTCTATCTCAGCTTAGAAAAGTCATAGAGACATGGGGGTTGATGTATTGACATGGGGAACAATGTGTTAGGTCACAGACCCCTCCATAGCAACCAGACTGGTTACCATAGCAACCAATTTTGCATGTACCTATCTCAGCTCAGGAAAATCATAGAGACATGGGGGTTGATGTATTTTACTCGTATTGACATGGGGAACAATATGTTAGGTCACTGACCCCTCCATAGCAACCAGACAGGTTACCATAGCAACCAATATGGCGCATCTCTATCTCAGATTAGGAAAGTCATAGAGACATGGGGGTTGATGTATTTTACTCGTAATGACATGGGGAACAATATCTTAGGTCACTGACCCCTCCATAGCAACCAGACTGGTTACCATAGCAACCAATTTGGCATGTAACTATCTCAGCTTATGAGAATCATAGAGACATGGGGGTTGGATTATGTTATTGTTGTGGAATTGACAACATTTAAAAAAATAGGTATTAACGGTACCAACGCAAGCCAACATTGAAGTTTGCGTGCAAACTTTAAAATCTAGTTCTTCTTCTTCTTCTTCTTCTCTTTTCCTACGTCAAAATTTTACAGAGCTTCTCCTCCTAGCCCGTTCGAGCTACAGCCACGAAACTTTCCACGGTCGTCCAAGCTGTTCCCACTCGAGTTGCTATGTCTTTTCGAACCGATTTGACCAGCGGTTTCCGTAAAAATCGCGAATTTCGGCCCAAAAATCGCCCAAGTCATTCCCTATGGGAGCCCTAGAGTGGTGATGTCATCGCTCACTCTAACTTTGAGCAAGCTCAGTCTTGTTGCTACTTGCACTGTTTTCTCAACTAAAAATTAACCTTTACACACACATTTTATATCTAAATGGTAGAGATTTTTGTCCTCTTTCAGTTGGTGCTGTTTTCATTTTTAAAAAACACACGTTTTTTACTCCAGGTGGCCTAAACCACAAGGAGTGCACATAATTGCTCCATTCACCTCCATTCAAAAATTCTGGTGGATTCTGTTTAAAATCTCAATCGCAGGCTATTTTTAACTCGCCATAAATCATTCAAACTTTATCACAGCTTCACAAAATTTACACCATTCTCTTCCTTAAAATCTTGGGATTCTAACAGTAAAGGAAATATTTTAATGTGTCTTGTCCTTCTTTCGTAATCCTTATTTGTTTGGAGGTATGGATTTCTCAGGAATGAGCAGTTGCACAGAATCAAATGAAGGCTTTTTCTAGCTCGCCATAATTTTTTTATTTCTAATCAAGCCTTCACAAAATTTACAGCATTCTCTTCGTTAGGGTCTTCTGCTTCTGACAAAAAAAGAATCATTTGGATATGTCTTACGGTTCTTCTATAATCTTTATTTGTTTGAGGCATGAAAATCGGATTTTCTCCAGCAGATTTGCCATCATTTGAATATCTGACAGTTGACACTGGCAGTTTCAACAGCTGGCCCTTTGCAGCAGCTGCACTTGATTACTAATAAGTAGGTCAAAGGTGTCTCATTGACTTTCAATGGCCCATTGAAATGAATGGAGCATGAATCCCATAGATCCTGTTGTGAAAGAGCTTCTGTAATTGATTGACACTGGAAAGTCATACTAGCATTAAGGAAGCAAATTACTTATCCAGATTTAACATAAAATAATTAAGCCACACCCACTTTTTTACAAAACTATCGATGTCAAATATCTTCTGAACGGAACACAGTAGAGACATGGGGGTTGCTTTATATTATTCTAAATGGAAAGTAGATTACAACATGATGTCACTGACACCTCCATAGCAACCAGACTGGTTACCATAGCAACCAATATGGCATGTCTCTATCTCAGCTTAGGAAAGTCATAGAGAGATGGGGGTTGCTGTATTTTACCCGTATAGATATGGGGAGCAATATATTAGGTCAGCGACCCCTCCATAGCAACCAGACTGGTTACCATAGCAACCAATATGGCGCAGCTCTATCTCAGCTTTGGAAAGTCATAGAGACATGGGGGTTGATGTATTGACCTGGGGAACAATGTGTTAGGTCACTGACCCCTCCATAGCAACCAGACTGGTTACCATAGCAACCAATTTTGCATGTACCTATCTCAGCTAAGGAGAATCATAGAGACATGGGGGTTGGATTATGTCATTGTTGCGGAACTGACAACATATTAAAAAATAGGTATTAACGGCACCAACGCAAGCCAACATCGAAGTTTGCGTGCAAACTTTAAAATCTAGTTATTATGTTGGCTTGCAAAGCCAACATATTGTTATCTCTCCTAAACTTATTATTCTTCTTCTTCTCTTTTCTTCTGACAAAAATTCTTAACCCTACTCCTCCTAGCCCGTTCGAGCTACAGCCACGAAACTTTCAACACACCTCAAAACTGTTATGTAGTTTGTTGCTATATCTCTTCGGACCGATACGACCAAAGGTTTCCGTAAAAATCGCGAATTTCGGCCCAAAAATCGCTCAAGTCATTCCCTATGGGGGCCCTAGAGTGGTGATGTCATCGCTCACTCTAACTTCGAGCAAGCTCAGTCTTGTTGCTACTTGCACTGTTTTCTCAACTAAAAATTAACCTTTACACACACATTTTATACCTAAAATGTAGAGATTTTTGTCCTCTTTCAGTTGTTGCTGTTTTCATTTTTAAAAAACACACGGTTTTTACTCCAGGTGGCCTAAACCACAAGGAGTGCACTTAATTGCTCCATTCACCTCCATTCAAAAATTCTGGTGGATTCTGTTTAAAATCTCAATCGCAGGCTATTTTTTAACTCGCCATAAATCATTCAAACTTTATCACAGCTTCACAAAATTTACACCATTCTCTTCCTTAAAATCTTGGGATTCTAACAGTATAAGAAATATTTCAATAACTCTGGTCATTCTTTCGTAATTCTTATTTGTTTGAGGGTATGGATTTCTCTGAAATGAGCAGTTGCACAGAATCAAATGAAGGCTATTTGTAGCTCGCCATAATTTTTTTATTTCTAATCACACCTTCACAAAAATTACAGCATTCTCTTCGTTAGGGTCTTCTGCTTCTGACAAAGAAAGAATCATTTCGATATGTCTTACGGTTCTTCTATAATCTTTATTTGTTTGAGGCATGGAAATCGGATTTTCTCCAGCAGATTTGCCATCGTTTGAAAATCTGACAGTTGAGTCAGCTGACTCGTTTGAAAATCTGGCAGTTGATAACTCCAGGTGCAAGCTGATTTCAAATAAGTAGGTCAAAGGTGTCTCATTGACTTTAAATGGCCCATTGAAATGAATGGAGCATGAACCCCATAGATCCTAATGTAAAAGAGCTTCTGTAATTGATTGACACTGGAAAGTCATACAAGCATTAAGGAAGCAAATTACTTATCCAGCCATCATTGCTTGTGAATTAACATAAATTAATTAAGCCACACCCACTTTTTGACATAACTTTCAATGTCAAATATCTTTTAAACGGAACACAGTAGAGACATGGGGGTTGCTTTATATTAGTCTAAATGGAAAGTAGATTACAACATGATGTCACTAACTCCTCCATAGCAACCAAATTGTTTACCATAGCAACTATATAGCCACATCTCTATCTTAGCTTAGGAAAATGCTAGAGACTTGGGGGCTGGTAAGCTTCACCCATACTGACAGCTGAAACATATTATGTAAATGACACCTCCATAGCAACCAGACTGGTTACCATAGCAACCAATATGGCATGTCTCTATATCAGCTTAGGAAAATCATAGAGAGATGGGGGTTGCTGTATTTTACCCGTATAGATATGGGGAGCAATATATTAGGTCAGCGACCCCTCCATAGCAACCAAACTGGTTACCATAGCAACCAATATGGCGCAGCTCTATCCCAGCTTTGGAAAGTCATAGAGACATGGGGGTTGATGTATTGACATGGGGAGCAATGTGTTAGGTCACTGACCCCTCCATAGCAACCAGACTGGTTACCATAGCAACCAATTTAGCATGTACCTATCTCAGCTCAGGAAAATCATAGAGACATGGGGGTTGCTGTAATTTACTCGTATTCATATAGGGAACAATATATTAGGTCAGCGAACCCTCCATAGCAACCACACTGTTACCATAGCAACCAATATGGCGTATCTCTATCTCAGCTTACGAAAGTCATAGAGACATGGGGGTTGGTGTATTTTACTCGTGTTGACATGGGGAACAATATGTTAGGTCACTGACACCTCCATAGCAACCAGACTGGTTACCATAGCAACCAATATTGCATGTACCTATCTCAGCTTATGAGAATCATAGAGACATGGGGGTTGGATTATGTTATTGTTGCGGAATTGACAACATTTAAAAAATAGGTATTAACGGTACCAACGCAAGCCAACATCGAAGTTTGCGTGCAAACTTTAAAATCTAGTTATTATTCTTCTTCTTCTTCTTCTGACAAAATTTCTGTCAGCTACTCGTCCTAGCCCGTTCGAGCTACAGCCACGAAACGTTCCACGGTCGTCCAAGCTGTTCCCACTCGGGTTGCTATGTCTTTTCGGCCCGATTTGACCAGTGGTTTCCGTAAAAATCGCGAATTTCGGCCCAAAAATCGCCCAAGTCATTCCCTATGGGGGCCCTAGAGTGGTGATGTCATCGCCCACTCTAACTTCGAGCAAGCTCAGTCTTGTTGCTACTTGCACTGTTTTCTCAACTAAAAATTAACCTTTACACACACATTTTATACCTAAATGGTAGAGATTTTTGTCCTCTTTCAGTTGGTGCTGTTTTCATTTTTTAAAAAACACACGGCTTTTACTCCAGGTGGCCTAAACCACAAGGAGTGCACATAATTGCTCCATTCACCTCCATTCAAAAAATCTGGTGGACTCTGTTTAAAATCTCAATCGCAGGCTATTTTTAACTCGCCATAAATCATTCACACTTTATCACAGCTTCACAAAATTTACACCATTCTCTTCCTTAAAATCTTGGGATTCTAACAGTAAAAGAAATATTTCAATACCTCTGTTCATTCTTTCGTAATGTTTATTTGTTTGGGGGTATGGATTTCTCTAAAATGAGCAGTTGCACAGAATCAAATGAAGGCTATTTGTAGCTCGCCATAATTTTTTTATTTCTAATCACACCTTCACCAAAATTACAGCATTCCCTTCGTTAGGGTCTTCTGCTTCTTACAAAGAAAGAATCATTTCGATATGTCTTACGGTTCTTCTATAATCTTTATTTGTTTGAGGCATGGAAATCGGATTTTCTCCAGCAGATTTGCCATGGTTTAAAAAAACTGACAGTTGAGTCAGCTGACTCGTTTGAAAATCTGGCAGTTGATAACTCCAGGTGCAGCTGATTTCAAATAAGTAGGTCAAAGGTGTCTCATAGACTTTCAATGGCCCATTGAAATGAATGGAGCATGAACCCCATGAATCCTATTGTAAAAGAGCTTCTGTAATTGATTGACACTAGAAAGTCATACCAGCATTAAGGAAGCAAATCACTTATCCAGCCAATCATTGCTTGTGATTTAACATAAAATAATTAAGCCACACCCACTTTGACATAACTTTCGATGTCAAATATCTTCTAAACAGAACACAGTACAGACATGGGGGTTGCTTTATATTATTCTAAATGTAAAGTAGATTACAACATGATGTCACTGACTCCTCCATAGCAACCAAATTGTTTACCATAGCAACTAAATTGGCATATCTCTATCTTGGGTTAGGAAAATGCTAGAGACTTAGGGGTTGGTAAGCTTCACCCATACTGACAGCTGAAACATTATATCATGTCAATGAGTCCTCCATAGCAACCAGACTGGTTACCATAGCAACCAATATGGCATGACTCTCTCTCAGCTTAGGAAAATCATAGAGACATGGGGGTTGCCGTATTTTACCCGTATTGATATGGGGAACAATATGTTAGGTCAGCGACCTCTCCATAGCAACCAGACTGGTTACCATAGCAACCAATATGGCGCAGCTCTATCTCAGCTTTGGAAAGTCATAGAGACATGGGGTTGATGTATTGACATGGGGAACAATGTGTTAGGTCACTGACCCCTCCATAGCAATCAGACTGGTTACCATAGCAACCAATATGGCATGTCTCTATCTCAGCTTAGGAAAATCATAGAGATGGGGGGTGCTGTATTTTACCCGTATAGATATGGGGAGCAATATATTAGGTCAGCGACCCCTGCATAGCAACCAGACTGGTTACCATAGCAACCAATATGGCGCAGCTCTATCTCAGCTCAGGAAAATCATAGAGACATGGGGGTTGATGTATTTTACTCGTATTGACATGGGGAACAATATGTTAGGTCACTGACCCCTCCATAGCAACCAGACAGGTTACCATAGCAACCAATATGGCGCATCTCTATCTCAGATTAGGAAAGTCATAGAGACATGGGGGTTGATGTATTTTACTCGTATTGACATGGGGAACAATATCTTAGGTCACAGACCCCTCCATAGCAACCAGACTGGTTACCACAGCAACCAATTTTGCAAATACCTATCTCAGCTTATGAGAATCATAGAGACATGGGGGTTGGATTATGTTATTGTTGCAGAATTGCCAACATTTAAAAAAAATAGGTATTAACGGCACCAACGCAAGCCAACATCGAAGTTTGCGTGCAAACTTTAAAATCTAGTTTCATTATAAAAGTTATGTTATATTTGTCTGATTTACAAGTGCCTCTTTGATTTAATTGTAAACAAGATGACTGAAATAATCAAAATCAATGTCAAACTGGCAAAAACACTCAATTTCAGTGGGGGTAGAATAATTCTGAACACAACTGTAAATATCAGAATGCACTAACAATGGTTTTTCCATTACTCATTCTCAACTCAACTTTATTTATAGAGCACTTTAAAATCAACCCAGTTGGCCAAAGTGCTGTCCACAAATACAAAAGCATATAAAACACATGAAGATAAAAAAACAATAAAAACATAGTAAAGACATAACACAGTAAAAGTCAACATCTCAGACTGAGTTAAAAGCCAGGGAGAAAAAGTTTGTTTTCAAAGAGGATTTAAAAGCTACAAGAGAGTCAGCCTGCCTAATGTGCAGGGGCAGACTGTTCCGTAGTCTGGGGGCAGCAACTGCAAAAGCACAATCACCTCTAGATTTCCTCTTTGTTTGTGGGACTCTTAAAAGAGACTGATCTGCCGACCTTAGAGGGTGTGAGGGAATGTATGGCTGAAGCAGGTCAGACAAATACTGTGGGGTGAGGCCATTAAGACATTTAAAAACAAATAAAAGAATTTTAAAATCAATCCCAAAATGCACCGGTAGCCAATGCATAGAAGCTAAAATGGGAGTGATGTGCTCAAATTTTTTGGTACCTGTTAAAAGTCGGGCTGCAGCATTTTGAATTAATTGCAGACGAGACAGCAGTTTCTGGCTGAGCCCAACATAAAATGCATTACAGTAATCAAGTCTACATGAGATAAAAGCATGGATTAAAATCTCAAAATGATGTCTTGATAAAAATGGCTTGACTTTGGCTAGTTGTGGTAAATGATAAAAACTGGACTTGACAATTGATTTGATCTGCACATCGAATTTCAGATCACTGTCCATTTTTACCCCCAGATTTCGTCCTTGTTCAACAATAAAGTCATCTCAACTAAACACCAACACATATTTAAATGCATGAACCCACATTGATAACCCTTTTCTCTTCCATGATTAGAAAACTTCCCATATCTACACAATCTTAATTCACCACAAACAAACTGTCAATTCAAACCACACATTATCTACAACAATTTCATCAAAGCTATATAACTAAAAAAAATCTCTTTTTACAAAAATGACATTAAACCCCTGGTGTACAAATTATGTGCCATTTAGAACCCATTAAACCCGTCTTAATAAATTAGCAACTCACATCAAACACAAGGCAACACTATACGGAGCATACAAAGTGGATCCAATAGTTACAAGCGCAATTCATTCATTCAACAGTATAACATGTTACGATTTTCATTCTGACTGATTTATCCATTCACAACTTCACTTTAGCGATAAAGGTAGGCATAGGTAATCATTGTAACTCACCTAATAGAAAGGAGTAAACAGAGTCGTGTTGGCATCACTCGTGGATCGGCGTGAGTCTTTGTTCTAGTGATGTGTCGTTCAAGAACGATTAGTTCTTTTTGAACAAATCTTTAATGTGACTCCGTATGAACGAGTCGTGTTGGAGAGGGATTCGTTCATTGGCGCATGCGCATCATTCTTGTGGTTTTCCGAGCGTAACCCATTCATCATCAATGACAGAAGACCGAAAAGACCCGAATGACTCGAAAGATGAACTAATCTTTTCTGTTTCCGGCTCATGGCAGCTCCGTAATGTTAACCAATGCAGCATGAGCCGGAAAGAGAAAAGACCGAAAGGACCCGGAGGACTCGCAAAAAGAACGAATCTTTTCGGGTTCCGGCTCATGGCCACTCCGTAATGTTAACCAATGCAGCATGAGCCGGAAAGAGAAAAGACCGAAAGGACCCGGAGGACTCGCAAAAAGAACGAATCTTTTCGGGTTCCGGCTCATGGCCACTCCGTGATGTTAACCAATGCATCATGAGCCGGAAAGAGAAAAGACCGAAAGGACCCGGACTCGCTAAAAGAACGAATCTTTTCGGGTTCCGGCTCATGGCCACTCCGTAATGTTAACCAATGCATCATGAGCCGGAAAGAGAAAAGACCGAAAGGACCCGGACTCGCTAAAAGAACGAATCTTTTAGGGTTCCGGCTCATGGCCACTCCGTAATGTTAACCAATGCAGCATGAGCCGGAAAGAGAAAAGACCGAAAGGACCGGGACTCGCTAAAAGAACGAATCTTTTCGGATCCCGGCACTGTAGCGGTCACGTGACAAAAGTGCTAAAGAAGCCAGACCGGACTGAGTGCACGGACTGCACACGTTAACATCAGAGTGAAGTAATTTTGTGTCGAACAAAAGAGATTAAAATCTAAAGAAGACAGATCAGAGTTTGGGTAAACCAGACTAAAAGACCCAGGTAGGCTTTAGTAATATAGTTATATTCATTTTAAATTTAGCATTATAGTTTTGTCTTATTTGTAGTGTGATTCGCGTTTGTGTATAAAACGCTAGTAGATGTGGAAGTACACACAACATTTATTGATATTTTAGTAAAATGAACGAAATGACTCGAAAAAAGATCCGTTCATTTTACTGAACGAGACTCAAAGAACCGAATCCGTAAAATGATCCGAACTTCCCATCTCTACTTTCTTCCTTGCTGGTCACCTTAAATCACGGTAACCACCTAAAGCACGCTAGCTCCCTCTAGTGTTTACGTGTTAGTGTTATGGTTGAACTGGGCTGGGCGTTGATCTGCTCGCTCAGATTTATCAGTTATTTAGTGACATATTTGCTACAGCGACTCAACTTTCAAATGGTGGCCAAACATAGGTTATATAAGCTTTTAACATGTTCAATTCTTTTTAGATTCTATTCTGCGCTCAAATTTACCGTTTTTTATAGTGAGGAAGATGAACCCAGGAAGGCCTTGGCGTCATGAGTAGCGCTTGATATGCTCCTTCCCGCTGAGGTTCACTCCAATTTTTTCTCTTAATCACCCTGATCAGCACCCGGTCTCCTGGTTTCAGGTTCAGCAATGGGTCTCAGTCAGGTGTTCCTAGGAAGAGTTTAGCAGAAAAGACCTCTCGTGCGATTAGCAATATGGTCATATAATCAGCATTTTCACTCTTTCATCAGTAAAGGGTTTTCATTTAGGTTTAAATTCATCATTTCAAGAACATGTCTTAGATTACTAAACAATATTTAATGTCTTCACATTCATTTAGTTCAGTAAAGTTCATATAAATGTTTTCAAATGGATATTTAGATTTTGGAAACATACTTTTTTCCCTTAGATTTCCCTGTGGATTATTTTTGCACAAATAAGATATTAATTACAAAACTTCTTTTTGCATAACTTGTAAAATCACATTTTATAAAAACTTTACTTATTATACCAACCCCCCTGTTGAGACATTGCTATGCCTATGACTCAATAAAGCTCAATATCTGTAAAGGGTTTTTTTTTTTGTAATATAATTTAAGTTCAGGTTGCAAGTAAATGTTTTCAGAATCACATTTTTTTTTTATCTCAAAAAATGCCTCTTCTACTTTTTATGTCCATCTCAAGTCAAGTCAAGTCAAGTCAAGTCAAGAAGCTTTTTATTGTCATTTCAACCATATAAGCTGATGCAGTAGTCCGCTGGAGTCGGATGCAGTCCAATTTATTGTCCAGGGAGCAGACATTGGAGAGCAAAATGGACGGGAGAGCCGGCCGGCTAGGGTTAGCTTCTAGCCTAGCACGGACGCCCGCCCGCTTGCCGCGCTTCTGCTTCCTCGAGCACCGCTTTCGACGTCCTATCTCCCGGTCACCGGCGTCAGGCGACGCCGTGGACTGGGGGCCTGGTCTTTGTAGCCGGGGTCGCAGCAAAGTCACAAAGACTGTTGCTAAATAGACCATTATAATCGTGTGGAAATGATGACCCGAAGAAATTACATAGGTGTAAAGTTTTTTTTTATTTCATGGATCCATAAAGAAGTCAACTAAGTACTTTTTTCCCTCCTTTAACAAACTTTTTTAATTAAAACCACAGTTTTGAGTACCCATCCTCGCCTCGAACTTGTATAATATACAAAGGCTTCTCAGTCGGAAACCCACAACTGCAAATAAGGAACAGAAAAAATATTTTTAATATAAAATGAACAAACTACAGACCAACTCACTTTAATCAACTCTCGGTATGCTTAATGAAAAAAAAAAACCCGCGCAAAAAACGTCCCCGAAAACTTCCGTCAACCGTGACGTCATGCGCGTTCACGCAGAGAGAGGAGTCAGAATCTGCCGCGGAGTCGAAAAATGGCACAACACCGCCATCAACAGGATGGTTCTCAGTGGTTTTGAAGGTTTGTTCATAAATTAGATTTGGAAAGGAGTGACTGGTAAAGAATAGTTTGAAATCTAGCTCACGGTAAACGCTGAGAAAATCTCTAAAAGGAATGAGAACTAATAGAACTGAACAGACACAGTTATTAATGCATTTGATAAATCATACATTTAGTATCTACAAAAACATGGAGTCATGAAATCACATTTCATCATTTCATCAACAGGAATCATGCGCTACACTTCCAAAGTTTAGTTTGATCCATAGTTCTCAAGAACCGGGAAACGAGCAAATATTCCGTCAAAAAGTGCCAAGTCAAAATACAGATCATGTGATGCCAGCGCATCATTTTGAGCAGTTTTATTGTGTTAAAAGGCATCTTAGAGAGAGAATAAAATCATCTGAAATCATGCGCTACACTTCCGAAGTGTAGATCTATCCATAGTTCTCAAGAACCGGAAAAAGAGCAAATATTCCGTTAAAAAGTGCCATGTCAAATACAGATCATGTGATGCCAGCGCATCATTTTGAGCAGTTTTATTGTGTTAAAAGGCATCTCAGAAAGAGAATAAAATAATCTGAAATCATACGCAACACTTCCGAAGTGTAGATTGATCCATAGTTCTCAAGAACCGGAAAAAGAGCAAATATTCCGTCCAAAAAGGCCATGTCAAAATACAGATCATGTGATGCCAGCGCATCATTTTGAGCAGTTTTATTGTGTTAAAAGGCATCAGAAAGAGAATAAAATAATCTGAAATCATGCGCTACACTTCCGAAGTGTAGATTGATCCATAGTTCTCAAGAACCGGAAAAAGAGCAAATATTCCGTTAAAAGTGCCATGTCAAAATACAGATCATGTGATGCCAGCGCATCATTTTGAGCAGTTTTATTGTGTTAAAAGGCATCTTAGAGAGAATAAAATCATCTGAAATCATGCGCTACACTTCCGAAGTGTAGATTGATCCATAGTTCTCAAGAACCGGAAAAAAAACAAATATTCCGTCAAAAAGTGCCATGTCAAAATACAGATCATGTGATGCCAGCGCATCATTTTGAGCAGTTTTATTGTGTTAAAAGGCATCTCAGAAAGAGAATAAATAATCTGAAATCATGCGCTACACTTCCGAAGTGTAGATTGATCCATAGTTCTCAAGAACCCGAAAAAAGAGCAAATATTCCGTTAAAAAGTGCCATGTCAAAATACAGATCATGTGATGCCAGCGCATCATTTTGAGCAGTTTTATTGTGTTAAAAGGCATCTCAGAAGAGAATAAAATAATCTGAAATCATGCGCTACACTTCCGAAGTGTAGATTGATCCATAGTTCTCAAGAACCGGAAAAAGAGCAAATATTCGTTAAAAAGTGCCATGTCAAAATACAGATCATGTGATGCCAGCGCATCATTTTGAGAAGTTTTACTGTGTTAAAAGGCATCTCAGAAAGAGAATAAAATAATCTGAAATCATGCGCTACACTTCCGAAGTGTAGATTGATCCATAGTTCTCAAGAAACGGAAAAAAGAGCAAATATTCCGTTAAAAAGTGCCATGTCAAAATACAGATCATGTGATGCCAGCGCATCATTTTGAGCAGTTTTATTGTGTTAAAAGGCATCTTAGAGAGAGAATAAGATCATCTGAAATCATGCGCTACACTTCCGAAGTGTAGATTGATCCATAGTTCTCAAGAACCGGAAAAAGAGAAAATATTCCGTCAAAAAGTGCCATGTCCAAATACAGATCATGTGATGCCAGCGCATCATTTGAGCAGTTTTATTGTGTTAAAAGGCATCTCAGAAAGAGAATAAAATCATCTGAAATCATGCGCTACACTTCCGAAGTGTAGATTGATCCATAGTTCTCAAGAACCGGAAAAGAGCAATTATTCCGTCAAAAAAGTGCCATGTCAAAATACAGATCATGTGATGCCAGCGCATCATTTTCAGCAGTTTTATTGTGGTAAAAGGCATCTCAGAAAGAGAATAAAATAATCTGAAATCATGCGCTACACTTCCGAACTGTAGATTGATCCATAGTTCTCAAGAACCGGAAAAAAAGAGCAAATATTCCGTTAAAAAGTGCCATGTCCAAATACAGATCATGTGATGCCAGCGCATCGTTTTGAGCAATTTTATTGTGTTAAAAGGCATCTCAGAAAGAGAATAAAATAATCTGAAATCATGTGCTACACTTCCGAAGTGTAGATTGATCCATAGTTCTCAAGAACCGGAAAAAGAGCAAATATTCCGTCACAAAGTGCCATGTCAAAATACAGATCATGTGATGCCAGCGCAGCATTTTGAGCAGTTTTATTGTGTTAAAAGGCATCTCAGAAAGAGAATAAAATAATCTGAAATCATGGGCCACACTTCCGAAGTGTAGATTGATCCATAGTTCTCAAGAACCGGAAAAAGAGCAAATATTTCGTCAAAAAGTGCCATGTCAAAATACAGATCATGTGATGCCAGCGCATCATTTTGAGCAGTTTTATTGTGTTAAAAAGGCATCTCAGAAAGAGAATAAAATAATCTGAAATCATGCGCTACACTTCCGAAGTGTAGATTGATCCATAGTTCTCAAGAACCGGAAAAACAACAAATATTCCGTCAAAAAGTGCCATGTCAAAATACAGATCATGTGATGCCAGCGCATCATTTTGAGCAGTTTTATTGTTAAAAGGCATCTCAGAAAGAGAATAAAATAATCTGAAATCATGCGCTACACTTCCGAAGTGTAGATTGATCCATAGTTCTCAAGAACCGGAAAAAGAGCAAATATTCCGTCAAAAAGTGCCATGTCAAAATACAGATCATGTGATGCCAGCGCATCGTTTTGAGCGGTTTTATTGTGTTAAAAGGCATCTCAGAAAGAGAATAAAATAATCTGAAATCATGCGCTACACTTCCGAAGTGTAAAATGATCCATAGTTCTCAAGAACCGGAAAAAGAGCAAATATTCCGTCAAAAAGTGCCATGTCAAAATACAGATCATGTGATGCCAGCGCGTCATTTTGAGCAGTTTTATTGTGTTAAAAGGGATCTTAGAGAGAGAATAAAATAATCTGAAATCATGCGCTACACTTCCGAAGTGTAGATTGATCCATAGTTCTCAAGAACCGGAAGGAGAGCAAATATTCCGTCAAAAAGTGCCATGTCAAAATACAGATCATGTGATGCCAGCGCATCATTTTGAGCAGTTTTATTGTGTTAAAAGGCATCTCAGAAAGAGAATAAAATAATCTGAAACCATGCGCTACACTTCCGAAGTGTAGATTGATCCACAGTTCTCAAGAACCGGAAAAAGAGCAAATATTCCGTCAAAAAGTGCCATGTCAAAATACAGATCCAGTGATGCCAGCGCATCATTTTGAGCAGTTTTATTGTGTTAAAAGGCATCTCAGAAAGAGAATAAAATAATCTGAAATCATGCGCTACACTTCGGAAGTGTAGAGTGATCCATAGTTCTCAAGAACCGGAAAAAGAGCAAATATTCCGTCAAAAAGTGCCATGTCAAAATACAGATCATGTGATGCCAGCGCATCATTTTGAGCAATTTTATTGTGTTAAAAGGCATCTCATAAAGAGAATAAAATAATCTGAAATCATGCGCTACACTTCCGAAGTGTAGATTGATCCATAGTTCTCAAGAACAGGAAAAAAAACAAATATTCCGTCAAAAAGTGCCATGTCAAAATACAGATCATGTGATGCCAGCGCATCATTTTGAGCAGTTTTATTGTGTTAAAAGGCATCTCAGAAAGAGAATAAAATAATCTGAAATCATGCGCTACACTTCCGGTGTAGATTGATCCATAGTTCTCAAGAACCGGAAAAAGAGCAAATATTCCGTCAAAAAGTGCCATGTCAAAATACAGATCATGTGATGCCAGGCATCATTTTGAGCAGTTTTATTGTGTTAAAAGGCATCTCAGAAAGAGAATAAAATAATCTGAAATCATGCGCTACACTTCGAAGTGTAGATTGATCCATAGTTCTCAAGAACCGGAAAAAGAGCAAATATTCCGTCAAAAAGTGCCATGTCAAAATACAGATCATGTGATGAAAGCGCATCATTTTGAGCAGTTTTATTGTGTTTAAAGGCATCTCAGAAAGAGAATAAAATAATCTGAAATCATGCGCTACACTTCCGAAGTGTAGATTGATCCATAGTTCTCAAGAACCGGAAAAAGAGCAAATATTCCGTCAAAAGTGCCATGTCAAAATACAGATCATGTGATGCCAGCGCATCATTTTGAGCAGTTTTATTGTGTTAAAAGGCATCTGAGAGAGAGAATAAAATAATCTGAAATCATGCGCTACACTTCCGAAGTATAGATTGATCCATAGTTCTCAAGAACCGGAAAAAAAGCAAATATTCCGTCAAAAAGTGCCATGTCAAAATACAGATCATGTGATGCCAGCGCATCATTTTGAGCAGATTTGTGTTAAAAGGCATCTCAGAAAGAGAATAAAATAATCTGAAATCATGCGCTACACTTCCCGAGTGTAGATTGATCCATAGTTCTCAAGAACCGGAAAAAGAGCAAATATTCCGTCAAAAAGTGCCATGTCAAAATACAGATCATGTGATGCCAGCGCATCATTTTGAGCAGTTTTATTGTGTTAGAAGGCATCTCAGAAAGAGAATAAAGTAATCTGAAATCATGCGCTACACTTCCGAAGTGTAGATTGATCCATAGTTCTCGAGAACCGGAAAAAGAGCAAATATTCCGTCAAAAAGTGCCATGTCAAAATACAGTTCATGTGATGCCAGCGCATCATTTTGAGCAGTTTTATTGTGTTAAAAGGCATCTCAGAAAGAGAATAAAAAAATAATCTGAAATCATGCGCTACACTTCCGAAGTGTAGATTGATCCATAGTTCTCAAGAACCGGAAAAAGAGCAAATATTCCGTCAAAAAGTGCCATGTCAAAATACAGATCATGTGATGCAGCGCATCATTTTGAGCAGTTTTATTGTGTTAAAAGGCATCTTAGAGAGAGAAAAAAATCATCTGAAATCATGCGCTACACTTCCGAAGTGTAGATTGATCCATAGTTCTCAAGAACCGGAAAAAGAGCAAATATTCCGTCAAAAGGTACCATGTCAAAATACAGATCATGTGATGCCAGCGCATCATTTTGAGCAGTTTTATTGTGTTAAAAGGCATCTCAGAAAGAGAATAAAATAATCTGAAATCATGCGCTACACTTCCGAAGTGTAGATTGATCCATAGTTCTCAAGGCCCGGAAAAAGAGCAAATATTCCGTCAAAAAGTGCCATGTCAAAATACAGATCATGTGATGCCAGCGCATCATTTTGAGCAGTTTTATTGTGTTAAAAGGCATCTCAGAAAGAGAATAAAATAATCACAAATCATGCGCTACACTTCCGAAGTGTAGATTGATCCATAGTTCTCAAGAACCGGAAAAAGAGCAAATATTCCGTCAAAAAGTGCCATGTCAAAATACGAATCATGTGATGCCAGCGCATCATTTTGAGCAGTTTTATTGTGTTAAAAGGCATCTCAGAAAGAGAATAAAATAATCTGAAACCATGCGCTAAACTTCCGAAGTGTAGATTGATTCATAGTTCTCAAGAACCGGAAACAGAGCAAATATTCCGTCAAAAAGTGCCATGTCAAAATACAGATCATGTGATGCCAGCGCATCATTTTGAGCAGTTTTATTGTGTTAAGAGCCATCTCAGAAAGAGAATAAAATAATCTGAAATCATGCGCTACACTTCCGAAGTGTAGATTGATCCATAGTTCTCAAGAACCGGAAAAAGAGCAAATATTCAGATAAAAAGTGCCATGTCAAAATACAGATCATGTGATGCCAGCGCATCATTTTGAGCAGTTTTATTATGTTAAAAGGCATCTCAGAAAGAGAATAAAATAATCTGAAATCATGCGCTACACTTCTGAAGTGTAGATTGATTCATAGTTCTCAAGAACCGGAAAAAGAGCAAATATTCCGTCAAAAAGTGCCATGTCAAAGTACAGATCATGTGATGCCAGTGCATCATTTTGAGCAGTTTTATTGTGTTAAAAGGCATCTCAGAAAGAGAATAAAATAATGTGAAATCATGCGCTACACTTCCGAAGTGTAGATTGATCCATAGTTCTCAAGAACCGGAAAAAGAGCAAATATTCCGTCAAAATTTGCCATGTCAAAATACAGATCATGTGATGCCAGCGCATCATTTTGAGCAGTTTTATTGTGTTAAAAGGCATCTCTGAAAGAGAATAAAATAATCTGAAATCATGCGCTACACTTCCGAAGTGTAGATTGATCCATAGTTCTCAAGAGCCGGGAAAAGAGCAAATATTCCGTTAAAAAGTGCCATGTCAAAATACAGATCATGTGATGCGAGCGCATCATTTTGAGCAGTTTTATTGTGTTAAAAGGCATCTCAGAAAGAGAATAAAATAATCTGAAATCATGCGCAACACTTCAGAAGTGTAGATTGATCCATAGTTCTCAAGAACCGGAAAAAGAGCAAATATTCCGTCAAAAAGTGCCATGTCAAAATACAGATCGTGTGATGCCAGCGCAGCATTTTGAGCAGTTTTAGTGTGTTAAAAGGCATCTCAGAAAGAGAATAAAATCATCTGAAATCATGCGCTACACTTCCGAAGTGTAGATTGATCCATAGTTCTCAAGAACGGGGAAAAGAGCAAATATTCCGTCAAAAAGTGCCATGTCAAAATACAGATCATGTGATGCCGGCGCATCATTTTGAGCAGTTTTATTGTGTTAAAAGGCATCTCAGAAAGAGAATAAAATAATCTGAAATCATGCGCTACACTTCCGAAGTGCAGATTGATCTATAGTTCTCAAGAACCGGAAAAAGAGCAAATATTCCGTCAAAAAGTGCCATGTCAAAATACAGATCATGTGATGCCAGCGCATCATTTTTGAGCAGTTTTATTGTGTTAAAAGGCATCTCAGAAAGAGAATAAAATAATCTGAAATCATGCGCTACACTTCCGAAGTGTAGATTGATCATAGTTCTCAAGAACCGGAAAAAGAGCAAATATTCCGTCAAAAAGTGCCATGTCAAAATACAGATCATGTGATGCCAGCGCATCATTTTGAGCAGTTTTATTGTGTTAAAAGGCATCTCAGAAAGAATAAAATAATCTGAAATCATGCGCTACACTTCCGAAGTGTAGATTGATCCATAGTTCTCAGAACGGA